>OVAN01005694.1:1935-22965 GCA_900406275.1 Anastatica hierochuntica | reverse complement strand
TGTTTTCAACATATTAAAATTTATCATTTGGGTCCCTTTGAAATCCAAAACTTTTAAAACTAAAACTTTAAAATTTGGTTTTAAAATCTGAAAAAAAGGAAAAAAAACTAGACCAAATGTTAAATTTATTATACGTGAAAACAGTTTAAACATTAAACACCTCTAACGGACCAAAGAAAATTCTAAAGACGGGATGCANAGACGGGATGCAATGTCTGGTTTATTCTCAACATATTAAAATTTATCACTTTGGTCTATTTGAAATCAAAAACATTTGTTTTAAATCAAATAACTTTTGTTTCAAATCAAAAACAGTAAAACGTAAAACATTACTTGTGGAAAACTATAAAATTTGATTTTAAACCTGAAAACAAAAGGTGTAAAAAAGTTGTTTTCTGCGAAAGAAAAAAAAGGAGAGAAATATACCAGACTCTGAAGAGACGTTGGACATATGGTAAAAAGCCCATTTGTTTTCTTATGTATATCACTTGGGTCCCTAATGAAATGAAAAACATTTTGTTTAATTAAATAATTGTTGTTTCAGATTAAAAAAAGAAAAACAGTAAAACGTAAAAACATTATTTGTGAAAAACTTTAAAACATTATTTGGCAAGAAGAAGAAAGTGATATAACCCATCAAAAACGAATCGAAGTTTCAAATATACAATTTTTTAATGCCAAATCTTGCTTTTTTTTCTAGATAATGAAAATCTACAAAGAATTCAGATTGTTAAATAGAGAAAGATCGTAACTTGAGACGGAAGCAAAAAAATTACCTGAATCACGAAGGAAAATCAACAATATTCTCTCTTGTTGTTCGCTGTTGTTTCTATCAACATCACCTATAAACAAATTCAAGAACAATACATCAAGAAACAAAAAGAAACAGAGAGAGTTCATCAAAACAGAGACATCTCAAAAGTGATAATTAGTACAAAGTCTTTGAGGTTTTGTCGTTTCAAACATCAGTCACTCTCTTCCAGGAACCTGAAACAAGCAAAAAAGAACAAACCCTTTCATCATCACTTCTTCTATCTTCTTAATTCTTAATTTTGGAATTGTGGGATCTTCAACAATTTATTCACAAACCTAAAAAAGCAAAACTTTAAAATTCCTAAAAGAAAATTATGAATAAACGATTAAAACAATCAAATCAATTCCGCTACGATCGAATCAAAATAATCACAATGAAAAAATTTAGTCTTTAAACGATTAATCGAGACAAAAACAGAGAACTAATACGACGAATTTGAACTTTTTTTTTGAAGAAAAATCGAAGCTTTTGGTTGGTGGATGAAAATTTACCTTAGAAAATGGATCCGCAAACACCAGAAGAAGAAGAGGAAGAAGAAGAAGAACCAAAAAGCTCAGAGGTTAACGAAGAGGAAGGAGGAAGCTTTCTTCTTTTCACCTGAACACACGAATCTGTGTGCTTATACGTATTTGCATATATGGAGACTGAGAGAGAGAGAGATTGTGTTTTGATCCGAAGAGAAGAAGAGAATTACAAATCTAAGAGACGTTTGAAAATTTAATTTTCTTCTTTCTGCATTTATGTGATAACAAAAATTGAAATTAATCACAACGGTCATAATTTTTATTCATCTGTATGTTTAATTATTATTTTTTAAAGAGAAAATCAGATTATTAAGTATGTATTGTAATAACATAAAATGGACTCAATCGTTTTAACATTTTTTATTATAATATAAACTGTGAGAACTAAAAATAAAAAGGGCAAAAATGAAAAAATTACAGGTTTTGTGGTAATATAAGAAATTTGTTTTAAATTAAAACTATGAATTATAAAATTTTTATTTTTTGTAAAGAATTTTATTTATGCGACGACCAAATCGAACGGCAAATAAAACTTGCTCGTTATAATCTACTCGCTTCAGATCAAGCCACGTGGCTAAATTTCGTGTTGACTCATCTCATAGTCACAGACACGTGTTCCTAACCTCAACTCCCTTCATATGACAACACTCTGTCTTGTCCTAAAGAACAACGAGAAACCAAAAAAAAAGTGAGCCAAAAAGAAAAAATTCGACGGCAGAAAAATGAGCTCCGGTATCGGAAGTTTAGTGAAGGTTATCTTTAAGAACTTTGACGTTATCGCAGGGTAAATTAATGATTAACTAATTACATATTTAGCTTAGTTATTTTCTTGTTTTGATTATTTTTTTTCACTAATATTTGATATTTTTGTGTGTTGGTTTGTGTGTGTTTGTGCAGACCTGTAATTAGCTTGGTTTATCCTATGTAAGTCTAAGATATATAAGTCACTTTTTATAATCTACTTGCTTAAGATCTTGCTTAGTAGATTTGTTGCGAAAATATCAACCAGTTAACTTTAAATATATGCGATTAATAAGTTAAAATCGCAGAGAAAAAACGAATTGAGGTAACTACTTTTTAGTGTTTTCCTATTAATTGTGTGGATCATAATTACGAAATCCTAATATTTGAATATATAATTTTAAAAAGATCCGACTTTTTAAACCGCATAGACTTTAGACTTTAGGACGTTAGGTTATGTCCAACCTACAAAGCCCTAACATCTGTATTTATAACTTCAAAATTCCGACTTTTTAAACTGCATAGACTTTGGACTTTAGGTTACGTCCCAAAATGTGGAAGCTAACTGGTATTTAAAATATTTAAGTCGCCTTGAAATAACAAAGATTGAACCAAATTTTTGGTAGGTATGCATCGGTGAGGGCAATCGAGTCAAGAACTGGCGGCGACGACAAGCAATGGCTAACTTATTGGGCTCTTTATTCACTCATCAAACTCTTTGAGCTCACTTTCTATAGAATCATCGAATGGTACTAAAAAAAATAAAACACAAATTAAAGAAGATTCCTTGACTTGATGTGCAAGCTTTCTTCTAAATAAACAAAGTAGACCATAAGTTTGTTTATGACAACTCTAATAGGTTTTACTCTTTAGAAAATTCTTATAAATTATCTTATCAACCAATCTTATTATATAGTAGTTGTTTTGGGGGATTAGTATTTTTTAGCTTCCTTGAAGCCAAAGTTACATGTTTAGGTTTTTAAAGATTTTGTGTATTTTAGTCATTATTTTCTCGTTCAATAAGATAATATGTTATGAATATTTGAGGATCTTGCTTGGTGTGCAAGTTTCTTCTTCTATATAGACTAAAACTTTTGCGGTTTAATGCATTGTTAGGATCCCCTTATGGCCATACGCGAAGCTAGCCCTAACTTGTTGGTTGGTCTTACCGGGCTTGAGTGGCGCTTCTTATGTCTATGAGAACTACGTGCGATCATTCCCGTTAAGTCCTAACGTGCCAACTAAGAAGAAGGACGACGACGACTTAGCAACAGCTGCCGGAAAATTTACTCCCATAAATGATACTAGTCAGCCTCCTGAGAAACTTGTTAGCTCGGTATGACCTCATAACTCTTTTTTTTCATCTAAAAGATTTCATTAAAAGTCATAACATGGAGTACATAAAGCGGGCAGAAAACATAAATTTTTCCGGAACCGAAAAGTGTTCCGAAAAGTCAGCGTATAACAGATACGGATCCAAAAGTTTAACAAAAGATAACAAAAACTAGAAAACAGTAAAAAGAGAAACACATGATCTCAGAACTCTGTTTAAAACCGCTTTTTGCGTTTTAAACGTTCGATCTTGAGCTTCGGTTTGTTTGTTGTTTTGTATCTTCAGGTGGATACATCAGCCAAAAGTGTTGGTCACTCGGCCTTTGATGATACTTATGTCTACTAGTGAAAACTACTTCCGAATGTAATATCGTTACTTGTAATAGTGTATTATCTACTCTAGTTTTTCTTTTTAATGAAGTTGTTGTTTATGATCAAGAAAAATAACAAATTACAAATAACCAATTTTCTAAATCTCCTAATCTTCTTTTGATCACTCTTAAACATTAGGGTTTTTGATCACTCTTAATATATTAGGGTTATTACAACAAATAACCAACAAAAAAATCATTAATTAATTTTGTAACTCCTCCTTTTATTCCAATAAAATTTTACCTTTTTAGTCTTGCCAACAATTTTGTTTTTGTTTTAGCAATAGTGAGGATCATTTTGCCAAAAAATCACTTTAATATTTTATTAGTATTTTTTTGGATTTCTAAAACTTAAATAATATTTTTTCCTTTGGTTTTCTACCAAATTCACCTTAAATATGAAGTACTCCCTTCATTCTATAATATAAGTTTTTGAGATAAAATGATGAAATATAAAAATCTTGTCTTTTTGTAGTAAAAAATATACTTTTATATAAACAAAGAGTATTCAACTAATAAATTTTTTCAGCTATTATTGAATTAAATACATCAAAGATTTACATAGATATTGTAGAAATATTTACAAAATAAAATAGAATAGAAAGAGTATCATTTTTGTTTGATTTTCTACCAAATTCACCTTCAAAATTTCATTAAGTTTATCATTTTTTGTATAAAAATGTGATTAACTAAAACCAATTAAAAATATATTGTAGAATTTAAAAGGTCATAGGCTTGTAACATCAAAAACTTTGACATATACACAATATAGAATACAAAGTCGGTGGATAATAACTTCTCTTGTTTATTATTTTATGAAATGTATCTTATTATTTTATATAATGTATCAAATCTAACAATTCTAAAATGATTTAAAAACCAAATAAAATTTTCTTAAAATAATTGTATTAAAAAATTTAAAAATATTGGTCCACGGAAGACAAGACATATACTAAAATAAGTTTTAATTATAAAATATTAATTAAATTCTCTCTGCCTTTTACCTTTTCGCTTTCTCTCTGTTTCAATCGCTGTTCCGTCTTTTTCTCTGCTTCAGTTTCTTCTCTTCTTAAACAATCAAAAACCAAAAACGAAACCGATTCGATTCCTTCTTTAGAAAATTTCAAAAAAGGAAGTTCCTTTTTCTCGTTTCACCTAACCAAATTGATTCTCTTTATCAATACTCTGCATTGCATCTGAGTTTCTAAAGAGACTCAAAAAATGGCGACGAACATTGGGATGATGGATAGTGCTTACTTTGTTGGAAGAAACGAGATTCTTAGTTGGATCAATGATCGACTTCATCTCAATCTCACTCGTATCGAAGAGGTTTCTTTTATCAAATTTCGATCCTTTTGTTTCTTCTTGTTCTTCTTCTGCATGTTCTTCATCACTTAAGATGCATTTCCATGGAGTTTATTAATAAAGGACTCGACTTTCTTTCTTGATGGGTTTTGCTTTTTGATCAGTTTTGAGATTTGGGTTTGATTTGTTCTAATGATACAACAGATTTGTCTGTGTGTTGATTATCTAAAGGAGCTCACTTTTGTTATCTAAAGTCTTGGAAGTTTAAGAGCATGGTTTAAGGTTTATCTTTGAGCTCTGTCTGGATAAGTTTGATTGTGTTAAGATGCTATTACATTGACTCCTTGATGTTCTTTCTCTATGGAATGTTCTTCATCACTTAGATGCATTTCCATGGAGTTTTATCAATAAAAGGACGCACCTTTCTTGATGGGTTTTGCTTTTTGATTATGTAGGTGGCCTAAGTCGATTTGGTTTTAAGATTTGGGTTTGATTTGTTCGAATGATACAATAGATTTTTCTGTGTGTTTGCTCTCACTCAACTTCTTACAACTAGTTGTTTAGGGTTTATCTTTGAGCTCTGTCTGGATAAGTTTGATTGTGTTAAGATGATATTACATTTGACTCCTTCATGTTCTTTCTCTGTGTGTGTGTGTGTGTGTGTTTCTTTATGATTAGATGATTCTTTAGCTATTGGAAGCAAACTCAAATGTTTATTGTTGAAACTATTCGAATTCGTCTTGCTTGTGAGATTGTGTTTATCTAAGTGGCTTATGGTTTGTGTTTTAACTTAGGCTGCTTCTGGTGCTGTGCAATGTCAAATGTTGGATATGACTTTTCCAGGAGTTGTGCCAATGCACAAGGTGACTTTCTGTTTTTCGCATTTTGTCGGCTTTGGTTCTTCGCGGTGCAATCGTAAAATCTCTCTGTCTTTTAGGTTAATTTCGAGGCAAAGAACGAGTACGAGATGATACAGAACTACAAAGTTATGCAAGAAGTCTTCACTAAATTGAAAATTACAAAGGTAAATTCTTTTTTTGGTTGCAATCGCGATTAGTACGTATGTATCTCGCTTACTCTGTTATTGTTTTTGCGGGAAATAACTCAAGCCATTGGAAGTCAATAGGCTTGTGAAAGGCAGACCGTTAGACAACTTGGAGTTTCTACAATGGCTGAAACGGTTTTGTGATTCTATAAACGGTGGCATTATGAACGAGTATGGACTTTTTCCGCCTTTTCTCTCTCGACGACTTCTTTTGGTATTAATAACTAGAAGTCTTTCTTAATGTTACTCCAATGTAGGAACTATAATCCGATAGAACGAAGATCAAGAAGTGGAGGAAAAGAGAAAAGTGTAAAGGGATCTAGTAAAGTCTCAAAGTCATTGCAAACAAACAATAATCATCATCATCCTCTGGTTACTACTTCCAATAAAACAACCGGTCTGCCATTTGAATTAGCTTCTCTTATCCAATAGCTTCATTATGTTGTATATATAACGTTCTCGAAAACTATATGATTCCTAGGCACCAAGCAGGCGAAATCAAATGCAATTGGAGGTGGAAGCAACTCATTAGCCGAAGTGCACGCTCTGTCAAAGGAGGTAGTTAGCATCTAATCATCCCTCTTAAGTTATCGTCTTTTGTTCATATGTGCGATGACTCTTTTCTTTCACATAAATAGCTTGCGGATCTCAGAGCCTTGGTTGATCTCTTGGAGAAAGAAAGAGATTTTTACTTCTCTAAGCTCCGGGATATAGAGATACTTTATCAGACTCCTGAACTCGAAGAACTTCCGGTAAAATCTCATAGTAATATGACTATTTGTTGTTATCTTTGAGAATCTAATAATGTGTATTTGTTGAAACCGCAGATAGTGGTTGCAGTCAAGAAGATATTATACGCAACCGATGCAAATGAATCTATACTAGAAGAAGCTCAAGAGTGTTTAAACCAGTCTTTAGGGCTCGAGGCCGAGGAAGAAGAAGAAGCAGAGACTCAAACATAAAGTTGTGACAAGTTTCGAATCGAATAGAACACTTCATTGAACTTACAACACGAAACCGAGTTTTGCAAATGCATTCAAGTTTCCAAGTGCATGATGCTTTCCATAAGCTTGAAACCAATGTACATCTTACGAAACCAATGGTTCGATATTCCTCTGATTCTAACCTTACTCAGATCATAACAGAGAATGTAACAAGTGTAACTCTATTGATGCACAGTCCTAGTCTAAGTTGATCAAACTCGATTCGTTATCCCAAGAACCTCCTGCTTCTAGTACAAAGAACAAGATCATGACTTTGCAGACCACTTTGTATTGATCAAGAACAAGAACAAGATGCTTACTAAGTAGGAGAAGATCAAAGCTTTGAGACACACTTTGAACCTCATCAACAATATAGTATCATTTATCTTTTATTTTGGTCTAACAAAGAGTAACAAACTTTAACTAAAATGGCTATTTTGATCTTCCTCAACAACATAATATCAAATGTTGTATATAAAGAAAGTTAAAGAATATAAATAAAAGGTATTGTGTATAACTAAAGTCATAAGAGCTAAGGTTAACAATGTATAAATATCAAATGAACTCATATTTTATTATAATCTTATTTTTGCTTTGTATTGGTCACAATGTTGACTTAGCTCTTAGAGCATAATTAGTGTGGGTCTCTTAGGTTGAGGTTTTTAGGGTCGGTTAAGAAACGGTCTCTTAGTTTTTAACTAAAAAAGCTCTTAAATAGGAACTTTAAGAGACGGTTCTTAGCTTTTTTAGTTAAAAAACTAAGAGACCGTTCTCTTAACCGACCCTAAGAACTCCACTCTAAGAGGTCCGCATTAATCATGCTCTTATGGTTTAGTCTTTATTCCAATGTAGTGCAAACCCTAATGGATCTTTTGCTCTTCTCTTAGTGTAAATCCCATCGATTCTAGCTGCCCATACGCGTAGTTGACCACATTGAGTAAATACGGTCATTGGTGCTCTATATACTTCAACATCATAAGAATACTCCATTTTAGATCCTTGCCTAAAATACATGCCCATATTGTTAAATTTAGTATCTCATCATGAATTCTAATGAGATATGGAGGATCATTGAAGTGTCTTATTTGTTCGCCGAGGTCANGAACGACAATGAATCTTGAGATCACGACCTGGTCCTAGTTGATTAAGAATCTCAACTTGATTCTTCCTACAATGTCCTTCGTTTAGACCAAAATGTGTAGCCATAACAAATATAAAAAGTATGATGAAGTAATTCATTTTTTTTTTGAATCTAAAACATCAATGTATGTGTGGTACTTATAATTCTTTTTTCTGTGGAAGAATTCTTCTTTTTACACTTCTTTGATTGTAAACATTTGTTCAAGAGTTTAAATGAATTCAGACATAGTTAAGAACCAATGTCATCGACAAGGAAACATATATACTTTTGACCAAATCTCTCATCAAACTTTTGGTAAAAAAGCTATAACTTTTTTATGACCAATTATTGATAAAATTTATAATCAATCAAAAAAATTTCATAAATAGTTTGGTCAATAAGTAATCATATATTTGAAAAATAAATTATGACAAAAGTTTCTTACGAGTTTTTGATCGACTAAAAATTTTGTTAGTAATTAATCACATATTTTTGAGCCATTTTTTACTAGTTTTTAAAAGATTTTAAATTAACCATAAACTAGTATAAAACACTTGACCAAATAGTATAAACATCAAATGTTCAAAATTTCTGATCAATTAATGACCAAAAATAATTCAAAAATAATAGATATTGTTTAAATTAGCTTTGTCATTAAATCCTGAAGATTACAAGTTCGAATCTTGTCCTCCATAAAGAGCAAACAAACAATAGAAAAAAAAATCATTCATTGATACTCATTTAGTAGATATTTTAAATATATGCACACAACTAAACTAAGAAAGCTTTGAAAATACCTATTATAAGTTATAACCTCTCTAATCATTTATTGGAAATTACAAAAATTAAGAAAGCTATGATAATATGAAGATAAAAAATCATTTCGTATCAATTTTTGCATTGATTTATATGAACATCACTTATTTTGAAAAAAAAAACTAATCATAAAATATCAACTAAATAAAAACGGAAGAAGTAAGAGTTTAGTTATGCAATTCATGTCAAGGAGAATCATCTACATGTCTTCGTACCTTTATCAATCCTTGCTATATGTTATTTCTATTGCAGTCATGTTCGTTTGTTGGTCGCTAGCATCCACGAAAGCAGTCAAAATAACATTTGTTTGTTCGTCGTTGAATGCGGGATTATACTCTCTAAATTGTTTTAGCATATTATGAGATTGCACATACTACTTTAGCTAAGTCAACATTGTATAAAATATCAAATGAACTCATATTTTATTATAATATTTTGCTTTTTTTGGTTACAATGTTGACTTAGCTCTTATGGCTAAGTTATATTTTAGAAGACACATAAACAAAGTTAGTCTTTATTCCAATGCAGTGCAAAACCTAATGGATCTTGGTTTCTTCTTTTAGTGTAAATCCCATCGATTCTAGCAGCCCATACGCGCAGCTGATCACATCGAGTAAGTACGGTTTCTGATGCTCTATATACTTGAACATCATAAGAAAACTCCATGTTAGGTCCTTGCCTAAAAATACATGCCCATGTTGTTAAACCTGGTATCTCATCATGAAACCTAATGAGATATGGAGGATCATTGAAGTGTCTTATTTGTTCGCCGAGGTCATTGTCTTTAGAACGACAATGAATCTTGAGATCACGACCTGGTCCTAGTTGATTAAGAATCACCACTTGATTCTTCCTACAAATACCTTCGATTAGACCAAAATGTGTAGCCGTGAGAAACATAAAAAGTATGATAAGGTAATTCATTTTTTCTTTTGTTTTTGAATCTAAAACATCAACATATGTGTGGTACTTATAAATCTTTTTCTGTGGAAGAATCTTTTTTTCCCTTCTTTGATTGTAAACATTTGTTCATGAGTTTAACTTAAGTTTAGAGACAGTTAAAAAGCTAGTGTTGTTGATAAGGAAACATATATATTTTTGACCAAATTTCTGACCAAAGTTTTGGTAAAAAATCTATAATAACCTTTTTTAAACAATTACTGATAAACTTTTGATAGACTAATGATTTTTTCAGAAATAAATCACATATTTTTTACCATTTCTGACTAGTTTCAAAAAAGATTTTCAATTAACCATAATTTAGTACAAAAACATTCGATCAAAAACTTTTGATCAAAAGTAATTTTGAAAAATAAAAATTGTTTAAATTAGCTTTGTAGGTGCACAAAAAAAAAGCTTTGTCATAGTTCGAATCTTGTCCCCAACAATAGAAAAAGACATAATTCATTGATAAGAGTTTAGTTATGCAATTCATTGTCAAAAAGAAAATTATCTCAAGATTACTTGATACTCAGATTATATTCGTTATTTATCCCGTATTTGATTTGAAAAAATAAGTAATCGTCTTGGTCAATTCGGATAACAAGTATCCATTAGATTAAACATTAAATCCTAAACTCTATTATTACTTGCAAGTATGGATCAAGTATCACGTATCCTTATTATTTTTGATTTTTTCCGTTACTTACGTTGTTATTAATATATTCTTTACTCGCTAACATATATACTTCGTATTTACATTTCTTAGTTGTATTTTTATTTGACTCTTAATAAAATATTTTAATAGCCTAAACTAAAAATGGATCAAAATCTACCTAATATAAAATCTTAAATGACTCTAAATTTCTAATTTTTAACCTAAATATTTTAGTTTTTTTTCAAGTTATAGACGAGCAAGTAATGTGTACAAGTACTAAAAAAATTTCGCAACTACTTATTATGACAAATACTCGTTTTAAACAAGACAAATACAAGTAATATACTACATTACTTGAACAAGTTAAGTTCATCTATACTGTTCGAGGTGTAAATATGCGAGGTGATGGGGTCGAATAAGAGGATTACACGTGGGTCAGAGACTTTCGTTTATACAGCGTATTTCGACGAGGTATTACGATGTTCTTTTTTATATTTCGTAGTTTGTTTTAATGTATACAAATGTGTGAAAGGATTCAGAGTTCTATTCTCTCTCTAGGATTTTTTCCTTTCTAAAACTTTCTCTCAAACGCTAAGTGTTCTCCTCTATTTATAGCGTAATTCTTTCTCCGGATCTTTGTCGATGTCGCTTTTAGGACCCGGGGTCAACGCCTCGGTATAACTCGACTCGGCAGGATTCATGCCGACCCGTCAGTCTATGTGTTTGTATTGTCGGTTGTCAGGTTGCTCATGTCTTTTTATCGAGACGGTCAGTGGATCCTTCGACTTTAATCGAGACATGTCAGATTATGACCTCATTAGCTCGTACGCTTCGTTCTGCGACGTCTCCCATTCCTCATTAAATGTTTCCTCCGTGCATCGACATCACCCTTGTCGAGGTGGGCCCTACTTCTTGGGTTTGCTATACCGAGCTTTTGGGTCGGGCCGACCCTTGTCAATATTTCGACATGGGTCTCGAGGCTTTAATTTCTCAGAATGGACCTAGCATTTGGAGGGTGCTAAGCTCACCTCTAACATATACTAGTTCTAATGTTCACTTTCCCATCTACATCTATTCTTACCTTTATCAATCCTTGTTGTATTTTTAATTATCCTGTATACATCTATATATACAAATGCATTTGTATAAATAAAAGGTATTGTGTATAAAATACCAATTGAACTCATATTTTATTATAATATCTTGCTTTTTTGTGTTACAATGTTGTGGCTAAGTTAGTCTTTAGAAAACAAAGTTAGTCTTTTTTCCATTGTAGTGCAAACCCTAATGGATCTTGTTCTTTTCTTTTAGTGTAAATCCCATCGATTCTAGCAGCCCATACGCGTAGTTGACTACATCGGGGAAGTACAGCTTCTTGATATACTATAACATCATAAGAAAACTCCATTTTAGGTCCTTGTCTTAAACTACATCTCCATATTGTTATACCTCGTATATCATCATGAAACCTAATGAGATATGGAGGATCATTGAAATGTATTATTTGGTCGCCGAGGTCATCTTCTATAGAACGACAATGAATCTTGAGATCACGACCAGGTTCTAGTTGATTAAGAATCTCCACTTGATTCTTCACACAATCACCTTCGTTTAGACCAAAATGTGTAGCCGTGAGAAACATAAAAAGTATGATGAAGTAATTCATTTTCTTTTGTTTTTTGAATCTAAAACATCAATATATGTGTGCTACTTATAAATCTTTTTCTGTGGAAGAATCTTTTTTTTTCCTTTCTTTGATTGTAAATATTTTTTCAGAGATACAACTGGATTTAGACAAAGTTAAAAAGCCAATGTTGTTGAGAAGGAAACATAAATATTTTTGACCAAATCTCTTGACCAAAGTTTTGGTCAAAAATATATAATAACTTTTTTTGAACAATTATTGATAAACTTTTGATCGAGTAATAATTTTATCAGTAATAAATCATATATTTTTAACCATTTCTGACTAGTTTCAAAAAAGATTTTAAATTAACCACAAATTAGTTTAAAAATCATTTGACCAAAAATTTTTGATCATAAATAATTTTGAAAAAATAAAAATTTGTGATCAACAAATGGTAAATAATTTTGAAAAAAGAAATTTTTTTTAAATTAGTTTTATCTTGTCCCCACAAAAAGAAAAAATGAACAATAGAAAAAGACATAATTCATTGATAAGAGTTTAATTATACAATTAATTGCCAAATGGAGAATTATCCCACGTTACTTGATAGTCGGTTTATACTCGTTACTTGTCCCGTATTCGGTTTGAAAAATCAAGTAATCATCTTAATCAATTCGGATAACAAATATCCATTAGATTGAACACGAAACCGTAAACCCTATTATTACTTACAAGTACATGTCAAGTATCACATATCGCTATAATTTTACTTTTCCCGTTACATATCTCGTTATTGAGATACTTTTACTCCCTAACATATCTACTTCATATTTACATTTCTTAGTTGTAGTTTTAAATTCTTAATAAAGGATTTTAATAGCCTAAAATAAAAATAGATCAAAATCTATCTAATATAAAATCTAAAATGACTTTAAAATTAAATATTTTAGTTTTTTTTATTTCAAGTAATAGACGAGTAAGTAACAAGCTGTGTACAAGTATTAGAAAATCTTGCAAGTACTTGTTATGACAAATACTCGTTTTAAACAAGACAAATACAAGTAATATATTACATTATTTGAGCAAGTTATGCTCATCTATACTAGTTCTAAACCTCACTTTCCCAACTACATGTATTCTTACCTTTATCAATCCTTGTTGTATGTTATTTCTACTATGGCCATGTTCGTTTGTTGAATGATCCTAGCATTTTTTCGTTTCAAAGCTAGTGAGTGACAATATAAATAAAGTTGAAGGGTTCATAAACGAAAACCATTTTAATTTTGTTTTAAAAAGAACCATAGATATATATATATATATATACACACATGATAATCTAAAAAAAAACAAATGCGTTTGTATAAATAAAAGGGTATTGTGTATAAAATACCAAATGAGCTCATATTTTATTATAATATCTTGCTTTTTTGTGATACAATGTTGACTTAGCTCTTATGGCTAAGTTAGTTTTTAGAAGACAAAGAAACAAAGTTAGTCTTTATTCCATGGTAGTGCAAACCCTAATGGATCTTGTTCTCTTCTTTTAGTGTAAATCCCATCGATTCTAGCAGCCCATACGCGTAGTTGACCACATCGAGGAAGTACAGCTTTTTCATATACTTTAACATCATAAGAAAACTCCATTTTAGGTCCTTGTCTAAAACTACATCTCCATATTGTTAAACCTACATCATCATGAAACCTAATGAGATATGGAGGATCATTGAAATGTATTATTTGGTCCCTGAGGTCATCGTCTATAGAACGACAGTGGATCTTGAGATCACGACCAGGTTCGAGTTGATTAAGAATCTCCACTTGATTCTTCACACAACCACTTTCGTTTAGACCAAAATGTGTAGCCGTGAGAAACATAAAAAGTACGATGAAGTAATTCATTTTCTTTTGTTTTTTGAATCTAAAACATCAACATATGTGTGGTACTTATAAATCTTTTTTCTGTGGAAGAATCTTTTATTTCCTTTCTTTGATTGTAAATACAACTGGATTTAGACAAAGTTAAAAAGGCAATGGTGTTGAGAAGGAAACATATATATTTTTGACCAAAGTTTTGGAAAAAAATTATAATAACCTTTTTTGAACAATTATTGATAAACTTTTGATGGACTAATAATTTTGTCAATAATAAATCACATATTTTTAACCATTTCTAACTAGTTTCAAAAAAGATTTTAAATTAACCACAAATTAGTTTAAAAAATCATTTGACCAAAAAAATTTTGATCAAAAATAATTTTGAAAAAATAAAAATTTGTGATCGACAAAAGTGGTCGAAATTTGTGACCAAAAATAATTTTGAAAAATAAAAATTTGTTAAAATTAGCTTTATCTTGTCCCCACATAAAGAGGAAACGAACAATTGAAAAAGACATAATTCATTGATAAGAGTTTAATTATACAATTAATTGCCAAAGGGAGAATTATCCCACGTTGCTTGATAGTCGGTTTATACTCGTTACTTGTCCCGTATTCGGTTTGAAAAATCAAGTAATCATCTTAGTCAATTCGGCTAACAAATATCGTTTAGATTGAACACGAAACCGTAAACCCTATTATTACTTGCAAGTACATGTCAAGTATCACATATCACTATAACTTTTAATACTTTTTTCGTTACTTATCTTATTATTGAGATACTTTTTACTCAGCTAACCTATCTACTTCATATTTACATTTATTATTTGTATTTTTATTTAATTCTTAATATAGGATTTTAATAGCCTAAAATAAAAAATAGATCAAAATCTATCTAATATAAAATCTAAAATGACTTTAAATTTCTATATTTTAACCTAAATATTTTAGTTTCTTTTATTTCAAGTAATAGACGAGCAAGTAACAAGCTTTGTACAAGTATTAGAAAATCTTGCAAGTACTTATTATGACAAATACTCGTTTTAAACAAGAGAAATACAAGTAATATATTACATTATTTGAGTAAGTTATGCTCATCTATACTAGTTCTAATGCTCACTTTCCCGACTACATGTATTCTTACCTTTATCAATCCTTGTTGTATGTTATTTCTATTGTGGCCATGTTTGTTTGTTGAATGATCCTAGCATTTTTTTTCGTTTCAAAGCTAGTGAGTGACAATATAAATAAAGTTAAAGGATTCATAAACGAAAACCATTTTAATTTTTTTTTAAAAGAACAATATATATATATATACACGATAGTCTAAAAAAAATGTGTTCGTATAAATAAAAGGTATTGTGTATAAATATCAAATGAACTCATATTTTATTGAGCGAGCATTGTGGTCCCGTGGTTGTGGACGGGCCTTGGATGCTAACACATTCTTGGTTCGATCCTCCTGTTGCGGTGACTAAGTCACATTTTTTTTACTCACCCAAACGGATATGGGTCCTTTCTTTTGGTCCATTTGAATACCCAGTGAAAGAGTCTATTCGTGGGCTCGCCTCACACCCAAGGGTTAGGACTAGTTCGTCATCGACATGGGTTTAACCCTTTATTATGAAAAAAACTCATATTTTATTATAATATTTTGCTTTTTTGGTGTTACAGTGTTGACTTAGCTCTTATGGCTAAGTTAGTTTTTAGAAGACAAAGAAACAAAGTTAGTCTTTCTTCCATCGTAGTGCAAACCCTAATGGATCTTGTTCTCTTCTTTTAGTGTAAATCCCATCGATTCTAGCAGCCCATACGCGTAGTTGACCACATCGAGGAAATACAGCTTCTTGATATACTATAACATCATAAGAAAACTCCATTTTAGGTCCTTGTCTTAAACTACATTTCCATATTGTTAAACCTGGTATATCATCATCAAACCTAATGACATATGGAGGATCATTGAAATGTATTATTTGGTCGCCGAGGTCATCGTCTATAGAACGACAATGGATCTTGAGATCACGACCAGGTTCGAGTTGATTAAGAATCTCCACTTGATTCTTCACACAACCACTTTCGTTTAGACCAAAATGTGTAGCCGTGAGAAACATAAAAAGTACGATGAAGCAATTCATTTTCTTTTGTTTTTTGAATCTAAAACATCAACATATGTGTGGTACTTATAAATCTTTTTTCTGTGGAAGAATCTTTTATTTCCTTTAATTTCTTTGATTGTAAATACAATTGGATTTAGACAATGTTAAAAAGCCAATGGTGTTGAGAAGGAAACATATATATTTTTGACCAAATCTCTTGACCAAAGTTTTGGTGAAAAATATATAATAACCTTTTTTGAGCAATTATTGATAAACTTTTGATCGACTAATGATTTTTTCAGTAATAAATCACATATTTTTAATAATTTCTGACTAGTTTCAAAAAAGATTTTAAATTAACCACAAATTAGTTTAAAAAATCATTTGACCAAAAATTTTTGATCAAAAATAATTTTGAGAAAATAAAAAATTTTGATCAACAAATGGTTGAAATTTGTGATCAAAAATAATCTTGAAAAAAAGGAATATTGTTTAAGTTAGCTTTGTCGTAGTTGGAATCTTGTCCCCGCATAAAGAGAAAACGAACAATAGAAAAAGACATAATTCATTGATAAGAGTTTAATTATACAATTAATTGCCAAAGGGAGAATTATCTCACGTTATTCGATAGTCGGTTTATACTCGTTACTTGTCCCGTATTCGGTTTGAAAAATCAAGTAATCATCTTAGTCAATTCGGGTAACAAATATTCATTAGATTGAACACGAAACCGTAAACCGTGTTATTACTTGCAAGTACATATCAAGTATCACATATCACTATAATTTTACTTTTCTCGTTACTTATCTCGTTATTGAGATACTTTTTACTCGCTAACATATCTACTTCATATTTACATTTTTTAGTTGTATTTTTATTTATTTCTTAATAAAGGATTTTAATAGCCTAAACTAAAAGTAGATCAAAATCTATCTAATATAAAATCTAAAATAACTTTAAATTTCTAAATTTTAACCTAAATATTTTAGTTCTTTTATTTCAAGTAATAGACCAGCAAGTAACAAGCTGTGTACAAGTATTAGAAAATTTTGCAAGTGCTTGTTATGACAAATACTCATTTTAAACAAGACAAATACAAGTAATATATAACATTATTTGAACAAGTTATGCTCATCTATACTAGTTCTAATACTCACTTTCCCAACTACATGTATTCTTACCTTTATCAATTGTTGTTATATGTTATTTCTATTGTGGTCATGTTCGTTTGTTGGCCGTTAGCAACAACGACATCGGTCAAAATAATATTTTTTTGTTCGCCGCTGAATGAGCGGTTATACTCTCCAAATTGTTTGAGCATATCATGAGATTGCACATACTACTTTGTCTTGATGAGGAACAAATGCGTTTGTATAAATAAAAGGTATTGTGTATAAATATCAAATGAACTCATATTTTATTATAATATTTTGCCTTTTTTGTGTTACAATGTTGACTTAGCTCTTATGGCTAAATTAGTTTTTAGAAGACACAAAAACAAAGTTAGTCTTTTTTCCATTTTAGTGCAAACCCTAATGGATCTTGTTCTCTTTTCTTAGTGTAAATCCCATCGATTCTAGCAGCCCATACGCGTAGTTGACCACATCGCGGAAGTAGAGTTTCTCTATATACTTCAACATCAAAAGAAAACTCCATTTTAGGTCCTTGCCTTAAAATACAATTCCATATTGTTGTACCTGATATCTCATCCTTAAACCTAATGAGATATGGAGGATCATTGAAGTGTCTTATTTGTTCGCCGAGATCATTGTCTTTAGAACGACAATGAACCTTGAGATCACGACCAACACCGAGTTGATTAAGAATCTGCACTTCATTCTTCACACAAGCTTCGTTTAGACCAAAATGTGTAGCCGTGACAAACATAAAAAGTATGATAAGGTAATTCATTTTCTTTTGTTTTTTGAGTCTAAAACATCAATGTATGTGTGCTACTTATAATTTTTTCTCTGTAGAAGAATCATTTTTTCCCTTCTTTGATTAAGACAATGTTGTTGACAAGGAAACATATATACATTTTGACCAAATCTCTTGACCAAAGTTTTGGTAAAAAATATATAATAGCCTTTTTGAACAATTATTGATAATCGACTAATGATTTTATCGGTATTCAATCACATATTTTTGACCATTTCTCACTAGTTTCAAAAAATATTTGAATTAACCATAAATTAGTAAAAAAAAAATGACCAAATAGTATAACCAAATGTAGGATAGTTTAGAAAAAACAAGTACAATTGTATTAAAAAAAAGCTATTGTGTTATTATTTAGAATACTAAGAGTGGGTTAGTGGGAGTTGGATTTTACAAAGTTGATTGATTTTAAAAGTTGAAAGATTTATTAAATCTGTAAAGAGTTTTGTTAAATTTACAAAGAGTTTTGTGTATTAGAAAAATCAATCAAAAATTTTTAGTTATAAGGATTTTAAGAATTCAAGGTGTATATGGAGTATTTTGAAAGTTGTGCTTAATGAGTTAATTTGTTGAGAATTCATGGTCCAATAACACTAGATTTTAATTGAATCATATAATCAACGAAAACCAATTTTTTTGAATAACAATGGATTCTGAGTAGATATTTAAAATCATCAAACCAATAACAGCAAATTTTATCAAGAATGTTATAATACATAAACCAATTACAACCGGTTTTAAATTTTTTAACAATCTTCAAAAATACAACTACCAATAGCTCCCCCTAATGTAATATACATAAAATAAAATAAAAATTAGAAGTTACAAAATTACAATATTATTACAATACTTAGTCTTTATTCCATGGTAGTGCAAACCCTAATGGATCTTTATCTCTTCTTTTAGTGTAAATTCCATCGACTCTAGCAGCCCATACGCGTAGTTGACCACATCGAGGAATTAGGGTTTTTGATGCTTTATATACTTGAACATCATAAGAATACTCCATTTTAGATCCTTGCCTAAAAATACATTCCCATGTTGTTAAATTTGGTATCTCATCCCAAAATCTAATGATATAGGGAGGTGCATTGAAGTTTACTATTTGTTCTTTGAGGTCATTGTCTTTAGAACGACAATGAATCTTGAGAATGTGACCTGGTCCAAGTTGATTTAGAATCTCAGCTCTATTCTTCTCGCAAAATTTGCTTAGACCAAAATGTGTAGTAGTTATAACATACATTAAAAGTATGATTAGGTAATTCATATTTTTGTTTTGTTTTGTTTTTTTTGTTTTGAATCTAATTCACTATTGGAGTAATAAGGGGCTAAGGGATCATCAATATAGTTTGTGGTATTTATAAATCTTTTTTATGGAAGAGGTTTTTTTTTCCTTTGATTACTAAATATGAACAACTATTTATAAATCTTTGCTTTTCTACGGTTTTAACTAAATTTAAAAAGAAATATGAACCAATTAGAACTATGGTGGAAAAGAGATTTAGTATCGAAAAGTATGGTTGGCCAACAAAAAAAAATTTCTAGTTGGCCATGAAACCCTAACCAAGAGTTTAAGATATAACATATTTTTTGAAATGTAATATTTCATGAATATTTGTAATAGTTAAAGTTACATGAAGTAGTAATTTTATCGATTGAAAAACACAAAAAAATTGTAACAGGAGTGATTTTTGGATAAGCTTAGGGATGTGTATTCAAGTAATGATTTAAACTGATTTGTATTAAAATCTGAAATCTCATGTTATTCAAACAAAAATTTAAAAAAACCTTATGTAATTTACAGTTATTGAAATTGTGATTTGAAAATGTATTTTCAAATCTACTGTTACTGAAAATATTTTAAATAATGGATTTTAAATGATTTTAGGATGTTTTCGTGGAATTTTCTTGCTAAAAAATACAAAGATTCAAATAAAATGGTTTTACGTGAAATTGCAGAGAATTTTCAAAAAAGTTACAATTTCTCTATTTCATCAAAATTTTCTAAAACTCATTAAAAATCAAATCACCTCTGATCAATTCAATACACCCCCTAAGAAATATATTGACAAAATTAAGAATTAGTCTAAGTTTGGTTTGTTAAATGTCATTAGGAGAGTCCTTAGTACTTTTAATCTTAATCACATAAGTTTAGTATTAGGGGTTCTAAACAATATTATTAATGAAGAAACTTAACGAGAAGAAGTAAATGAAGAGCAAGTAATTAGTAGAGAACTAATGAATGAGAAAATTAGTATACTCGTGAATACAAAATAAAAAGAAAAATGTAAAACAATATTAGCTCATAGACTGATATTTTTATATTATATTGCATCTCACTAATCTAATCTATAGCGATAGTATACGAAATAAACGCGGGTTTTTTCCTAGTATTATTAATGAAGAAACTTAACAAGTTATAATCTTGTTTTTATTTTTTCTTGATAAGAAGTTCCTCTGCCTCCCTCACACTAAAACTACAAAAAGAGAGAAATAACTAGGGAAAACTGTCAAAAAAACTCTGAATTTTCAAATCGAAGCCAGAAAAACCTTTAACTTTTTTTCGGCCATTTTAAACCTCAATTTTTTTATATTGGCCATTTTAAATCCAAACTTTAGTTGACCAAGCCATTTACGCTAACGGCAAAGTCAACGTTAATTAGATTTAACGGTTGATTTTTTTGAGTTTAAAATGGCTTGGTCAACACAAGTTTGAGATTAAAATGGCCATTTTTAAAAAGTTTGTTATTTATTTGGCTCATTTTTAAAAAATTTGTTATATTCTCAGTAGTTTGTTGATGTTACCCTCCTTCTAACGCCAAATTGTTATGGGTATTTTAGGATAA
>OVAN01005693.1:0-22966 GCA_900406275.1 Anastatica hierochuntica | reverse complement strand
ATTTCCCTTATTCATAAAATTAGTAGATATTTTAAAATTTTATCAATAACGTATTTAAAATATTGACATAAAAAGTACTTTTTGGTCGACTAAAATAGCCTCGAAAGTTTCACCAGATGCAAAATATTGATGCCAAACACAAAACGCTTTCACGTTTATGCTCCAACTAATCAGTAGAAACACTTTTAGATCTTTGATGAAATCAATTTTTAATAAAGACATTACAGATAACAAAAACATGTAATATAACATAAGCATGCTTTGTAGAACACATATTTATGCGAAAAAATTTTGTAAGACAAAGTGAAATTAAATTGTTGTTTTCTTTAATGATTTCTAATGTAATATCAAATTTTCATTTATACGGTCCGACTATACTAAATTTTGTATAGAGTAATTAACAATTTCCATATATATGGACCGAATATAATTTAAAAATGGAAATTTTCCTTTGTATGTAGAAATTTTAAATTGCCATCAAAGACTTTCATTTGTGTGTATATATATTTTTATGTTTAAATATTTTATTTTTTAATAATATACAACTATATACATTCTTTTGAAATATGTAACAAAATATGTAACGAAATATGAGAATTAAAAAATCCAACTAAAAATAATTTTTAGCCTATTAATCCAATTAAAAATATATAAACCTAAACAAATGTTATATAATAAATTTAAATATGTTAAATTGGTCTAAATATATATATATATATATATATATATATATATACACACACACATAACACTCATAAAACTTTAATGTTTAAAGATTAGTCGCAAATTTATTATATATTTTATAACATCTATAATGTTCTTTTTTATATGATCATATAAACAATTTAGCATATACTTTTTACTTTTTAATATATCCTAATAAAAAGAACATTGAATTTATAATTTTTAATTTATCATTTGAAGGGATGTTTGGCAATATAAACTAACTGGCTCATGATTTACTATTCTTTAATTTGATAAAATCAAATAAATCAAAAATTAATGAAAATGCTAATCTCAACAACCAATCAAATTATAAAGTTTAATTCTAGAATGAATGTATGAGCGACACGTGTACAAATACAATAAAAGGAATTCACTTGTAATATATAAGGAGGATTATTTTTAATTATGATAAATTTTAGTTTTAACATAATTAATAAAATTCAATAATCTATCTTTAAGAATCAATAGAATCAAAAGTAAGTATATATTCCATCAAATTGACAAAAAAACGTAATTCCTTATTTTTTGGTAAAATAATTACTCGACTTATTTTTGTGTTAATAATAATAATCATTTAAAATATTCTGTACAACTAAGATGTAATTTTTTGTCATTTCTACATTAGTGTATCTATCGGTTGTGAACAATAGAATATAAACAATATTCTTCTTATATATTCCATCATTGCATAGCGAAGCTCACTCCAAAAAAACTTTGTTTTAAAATGAAGAAAGCAACGAAAAAAACTATGATATATTATATTGTTACTAATGATCAAAATTATGTGTAATCTTATTTGAATAATACAAAAATAACAGCAATAATCAGGTCCTAACAACACTATGTACAAACATTGAACTTGTGGTTTTAGAAAAGAAAACAAAGAAATTTTGGTTTTTATGTTCTTTTATCTTGGCTTTGAGTCGTTTCCTTTGTTTCGGAATGCAGAAAGTTAGATTATTGATATCTTAAAGTCAATTTTTTCACCTTGAAACTCTTTTGATGAGTCGAGTTATTTGAAGTTTTCAGAACACAAAGCACAAAGATGTGATTAGAGAGAAATTTTATGAAACCAATTAAAGAAAAGAACCGCCAAAAAAAGATTAAAACGTAAAAAAATTTTATGAATACTTTAATCATCTTCAAAATGCTAATTTTGAGTAGATGTCATTCTAAATTTCCCTTATTCATAAAACAAGTAGATATTTTAAAATTTTATCTATAATGCATTTAAAATATTGACATAAAATGTACCTTTTGATCGACTAAAATAGCCTCGAGCGTTTCACCAGATGCAGAATATTGACGCCAAACACGAAACACTTTCACGTTTATGCTTCAATTAATCAGTAGAAACGATTTTAAATCTTTGCTGAAATCAATTTTTAGCAAAGACATTGGAGATAACAAAAACGTGTAATATAACATAAACATACTTTGTAGAACACATATTTATACGAAAAAAATATTGTAAGACAAGGTGACATTAAATTGCCGTTTTCATTAATAACTTCTAACGTAATATCAATTTTTCATTTATACGGTCCGACTATATTTAATTTTGTATAGAGTAATTAACAGTTTCAATATATATGTGCCGAATATGATTTAAAAATAGAAATTTCCCTTTGTATGTAGAAATTCTAGATTGTCATTGAAGACTTTTCTTTGTGTGTATATAATTTTTTATGTTTTATATTTTAATTTTTAAGAATATAAAACTATATACATTCTTTTGAAATATGTCACGAAATATATAACAAAATATGAGAATTAAAAAAATCCAACTAAAACTAATTTTTTAGCCTATCCTCATTATATATTAAAAGACAAGTTCTTTTATTGAATTTGTACACATGTCGCTCATATGTTCATTTTAGAATTAAACGTTAAAATTTCATTGGTTGTTGAGATTAGCATTTTCATTTATTTTTGATTTATTTAATTCGATCAAACTAAGGAATAGTAACCCATGAACCAATTAGTTTCTACTGCCAAATATCCCTACTAATGATAAATTAAAAATTTAAAATTCAATGTTATTTTTATTAGGACATATTAAAAAGTAAAAAGTATAGGTTAAATTGTTTATATGATCATATAAAAAAGAACATTATAGATGTTATAAAATATATAATAAAATTGCGATAAATCCTTAAACATTAAATATTTATGAGTGTTATGTGTGTGTGTGTGTATATTTAGGATATATTAATTTTAAATGTTATATATATATATATATATATATATATATAATTTTAAGACCAACTTATTATATAATATTTCTTTAGATTTATATATTTTTAATTGGATTAATAGGCAATGCTGGAGTTCGGCACTGATAGTCAAGATGTCATTCGTATGATCGATAATCCCAATGAGTGGTCAAAATTTACAAGGGAGCTTAATGTCACACCCCGTTTTTCAGGACGGATCGTGACACGTTACGCTGCTTCTGCGGGTCCATCTTAGCTGGGAGGGGACGCGCTTCATCCAAGAGGGCGTGCAGGACCCAGGGTGGTAAGACCCTTTAGAGTTAGGCAGGCCTACCCGGATATGTCCGGGGTGTCTGTCGCTGATCGTGGATCTGACTATGAGGGAGGGACTGGGCCATCCCTGCACAAACTGGTCGGGTACTGGAGTCGAATCCTTGAGGAGCCCAAGGCAGGGCGAAACCAGTCAAGCATAGTCCAAGAGAAGAAGGCTGACTCGACATGCGAGTAGTATTTTCGGGTAACGCACGACCTTTCGGAAAAAGCCCATGACAAGTGGTATCAGAGCCGCAACGTTGTGCACGTTAATCTGCTAAGCGTCCGAGGCGAGTATGCAGGAGACCTTTGTCGGTGGCGAAGAGATGTGAGGGGCATATGGTGCTCGAGGTGAGCCGGTTGTCGTAATCCAAAGGCGAGGTGTCGAGTTATCAATCAGAGTGGAGAAATGAGATTCTCGTAATGTCATTGCAAATGATTACGAGGAATCCCTCGGTGCACGAGGACGTGCACCATTATAAGTGGGGAGGATGTCACGCCCCGTTTTTCAGGACGGATCGTGACACGTTACGCTGCTTTCGTGAGCCATCTTAGTTGGGAGGGGACGCGCTTTATCCAAGAGGGCGTGCAGGACCCAGGGTGGTAAGACCCTTTAGAGTTAGGCAGGCCTACTCGGATGTGTTTGGAGTGTCTGTCGCTTATCGTGGATCTGACTATGAGGGAGGGACTAGGCCATCCCTGCACAAACTGGTCGGGTCCTGGAGTCGTATCCCTTAGGAGCCCATGGCTGGGCGAAACCTGTCAAGTATGGTCCAAGAGAAGAAGGCTGACTCAACATGTGAAAAGTATTGTAGGGTGCCGCACGACCTTTCTGAAAAAGCATGTGACAAGTGGTATCAGAACCGGAATGATGTGCACGTTAATCTGCCAAGCGCCCAAGGCGGGTATGCAGGAGACCTTTGTCAGTGCCGAAGAGATGGGAGGGGCATGTGGTGCTCGAGGTGAGCCGTTTCCAATAATCCCAAGGCGAGATGCCGAGTTATCGATCAGAGTAGAGACACAAGAGTCTCGTAATGTCAAAGCAGATGATTACGAGGATTCCCTCGGTGCACGAGGACGAGCACCATTATGAGTGGGGGAGGATGTCACCCCCGTTTTTCAGGACAGATCGTGACACGTTATGCTGCTTCCACGACCATCTTAGCTGGGAGAGGATGTGCTTCATCCAAGAGGGCATGCAGGACCCAGGGTGGTAAGACCCTTTGGAGTGAGGCAGGCCTACCCGGATGTGTTCGGGGTGTCTATCGCTGATCGTGGATCTGACTATGAGGGAGAGAGTAGGCCATCCTTGCACAAATTGGTCGGGTACTGGAGTCGTATCCCTGAATAGACCAAGGCAGGGTGAAACCAGTCAAGTATGGTCCAAGAGAAGAAAGCTGACTCGACATGCGAGTAGTATTGTCAGTTGTCGCACGACCTTTCGGAAAAAGCCCATGACAAGTGGTATCATAACCGGAACGATGTGCACGTTAATCTGCCAAGCGCCCGAGGCGGGTATGCAGGAGACCTTTGTCGGTGGCGAAGAGATGGGAGGGGCATGTGGTGATCGAGGTGAGCCGTTTGTCGTAATCCAAAGGCAAAGTGCCGAGTTATCGATCAGAGTGGAGACAGGAGAGTCTCGTAATGTCACAGGAGATGATTACGAGGATTCCCTTGGTGCACGAGGACGTGCACCATTATGAGTGGGGGAGGATGTCACGCCCCGTTTTTCAGGACCGATCGTGACATGTTACGCTGCTTCCGCGGGACAATCTTAGCTAGGAGGGGACGCGCTTCATCCAAGAGGGCGTGCAGGACCCAGGGTGGTAAGACACTTTAGAGTTAGGAAGGCCTACCCGGATGTGTTTGGGGTGTCTGTCGCTGATCGTGGATCTGACTATGAGGGAGGGACTAGGCTATCCCTGCACAATTTGGTCAGGTATAGGAGTCGTATCCTTGAGGAACCCAAGGCAGGGCGAAACCAATCAAGTATGGTCTAAGGAAAGAAGGCTGGCTCGACATGCGAGTAGTAGTGTTGGGTGTCGCACTGCCTTTCAGGAAAAGCCCGTGACAAGTGGTATTAGAGCTGGAATGTTGTGCACGTTAATCTGCCAAGCGCCCGAGGCGGGTATGCAGGAGATCTTTGTCGGTGGCGAAGAGATGGGAGGGGCATATGGTGCTCGAGGTGATTTGGTTGCTACAATCCTAAGACGAGGTGCTGAGTTATCGGTCAGAGTGGAGACACGATAGTCTCGTAATGTCACAGTAGGTGATTACGAGGATTCCCTCGGTGCACGAGGACATGCACCATTATGAGTGGGAGAGGATGTCACTCCCCGTTTTTCAAGACGGATCGTGAAACGTTACGCTGCTTCCGCGGAACCATCTTAGTTAGGAGGGGACCCGCTTCATCCAAGA
Organism: Anastatica hierochuntica; assembly: GCA_900406275.1. Classification (NCBI taxonomy): domain Eukaryota; kingdom Viridiplantae; phylum Streptophyta; class Magnoliopsida; order Brassicales; family Brassicaceae; genus Anastatica; species Anastatica hierochuntica. The sequence continues at coordinate 17,294 of OVAN01005693.1, read as the reverse complement.
GGGCGTGCAGGACCCAGGGTGGTAAGACCCTTTAGAGTTAGGCAGGCCTTCTCGGATGTGTTCGGAGTGTTTGTCGCTTATCGTGGATCAGACTATGAAGGAGGGACTAGGCCATCCCTGCACAAACTGGTCAGGTGCTGGAGCCGTATCCCTGAGGAGTCCAAGGTAGGGCGAAACCAGTCAAGTATGGTCCAAGAGAAGAAGCTTGACTCGACATTCGAGTAGTATTGTCGGGTGTCGCACAATTTTTTGGAAAAAGGTCGTGACAAGTGGTATCCGAACCGGAACGTTGTGCATGTTAATCTGCCAAGTTCCTGAGGCGGGTATGCAGGAGACCTCTGTCGGTGGCGAAGAGATGGGAGGGGCATGTGGTGCTCGAGGTGAGCATGTTGCCGTATTCCCAAGGCGAGATGCCGAGTTATCGATCAGAGTGGAGACACGAGAGTTTCGTAATGTCACAGCAGATGATTACTAGGATTCCCTCGGTGCACGAGGACGTGCATCATTATGAGTGGGGGAGGATGTCACACCCCGTTTTTGAGGACGAATCGTGACACGTTACGCTGCTTCCGTGGGACCATCTTAGCTGGGAGGGGACGCACTTCATCCTAGAGGGCATACAGGACTCAGGGTAGTAAGACCCTTTAGTGTTAGGCAGGCCTACCTGGATGTGTTCAGGGTGTTTGTCGCTTATCTTGGATCTGACTATGAGGGAGGGACTAGGCCATCCCTGCACAAACTGGTCGGGTACTGGAGTCGTATCCCTGAGGAGCCCAAGGCAGGGCGAATCCAATCAAGTATGGTCCAAAAGAAGAAGGTTGACTCGACATGCGAGTAGTATTATCAGGTGTCGCACGGTCTTTCGGAAAAAGCCCGCGACAATAAGGAGTTCAAGAGGGAGAGGAATTCTTTACTGCTTTTCAATATATCATACATTCTACAAAGTTCAAATTCTAAGACATACTTTTTAGCTTGGTTAACTAGACATTATCATGTATTGTTTCTTTTGTTGGTTGTTCTATTCTGGAGTGGCTTGTTACACTACCTCAAGTTTGAGTAATAGTATAGCATAAGCCCATAACTTTTTCTAAAAAAGTTATAAATTGTAAATTTAAACACATTCAAGATTTTTGTAGACATATTTTCTCCAGGTTGTATAACCAAATGATTACTCAGATTTTAACCCGATAGACTAACTGCAAGTGCACAGTAAAGTGCACAGTAATATAAGTGGGATCAAATCCACAAGGACCAGTGATCACATGTAGGATCTTAAGTCGAAATATAGGCTAAGTCGAATAAGAAAGATGTGGTGAAACTATTTAAATCTAAGACAACTAAATAAACAAGCAGACAAACGAAACGAGTTGTAAAACGATGGACTAAGATGTTGGGCACAAGGAATTCTCAGGTAGATCATTTCAATGTTGATAAAACACATAAATTAGCAAGGACCAGGATGAAGCATCATCTTGGCCTCAAATCAAAAATGGTAGAATCAACCTACTTTTGTAGCCTTAACTCCCTATAGAATCCCAAATACTAGCTACCGTTGAATTTCATATTCTTAACATGCATTATAATCAGGTTTGATAGGTTCACAAAAAGCAATAACATCAATTTATATTGGTTAAGGACACTTTGCTCATCAAAGGTTCTTTCAGGAAATTAAACAAACATTTTCGGTGAGTTAAACATCCTAATATCATAAACTAGGTCGGGAATCTAATTTCAGTATTAAGAACAACATATGATTAAGACCCAATTGATAAATCTCTAATCTAACAATCCTAAATCACCAAATCATGATATCCCCTAATGAGAAACTTTAAACCGAACAATAGAACTACTCACACATATTCAAAGAAGAATCATAAGAGAAATCAATAGAAAACATCATGTAATTGAATATAATATGTAAATAGCTCATAAGTATTCTCCAATTTGAATTACGGATTATGAATCATCTCCCTTAGATTACAAAACTCAAAAGTCTCATTTTAATACTCAAAAGTAGCATAATAATGATAGAAAATCGATTATATGTATTATATAAGTATCCAAGTCGAGTCGGTTCTTTTCTGGTGGGTTTGGATCACGTTTCTTGTTTTTTCTTCGTCGTGACAAGGATAGGTCAATCCATAACTAGGATCGGTTGATCCATAACAAGGATCGGTCGATCCTTGTCATTCTGGAAATTTTGTGACTTATTTTCTGTGCGTTCGCCTTTTGGTCGCCAGCTTGACATGTGTTCATATTGTTTGATCCCACCGTAGGATTTCCTTCAAAACACCATTAAATGTAAGCTAACTCTTGTGTCTATCTTGTGCCAAAATTGCAACTCGATCCAACAGTGGAAAGTCTGTCAAATAAAGTTAAAATTTTGACGCTTCTGCATGATTTTGTATTCCAATATGTCCATTTGTAATCCAAATTGCTTCATTCTTTTATAAAACAACTTAAAGCCTATGATAACACTAAACAAGACCAAAAGACTCTAGAACGATTATCCTACATGATAAAACAATCATTTTCTCGTTTAAAAGTCTAATAAAAACTTGTAAAATTAAAATACATCACAGAACATGGAGTCTTTTTAAAATTTAATAAATTAGCTGGTAAAAATCCAAATTCAAGATTTAATTTGTTTGTTACTATTAGATGATTGACACAAAAGATGTCACCCTCATTGTTTGTCACTAAGAAAGTTAACAACCTAGTTTGTTAAAACATGTTACTAAATGAATAGCCAAAATTGCCCCCAGAAAAATGAAGAGTATATAACATAAAAGGGCACTTTTTCATCTTCTATCATCAAAAGGGTGACATTTTGGATATAAGCCACTTTTCCAGTTTTCGAGGAAAAAAATAGACTATTATACCCTTCTTTTAAAAACACAAGACGCGCGTGAACAGTAAATTGGTTAATGATGTTTTGCGTGGACATGTCTAATCCCTCATCTATTTGAACATGTACAAATGGACAATCATTTTTAAGGCATAAAAAATCAGAATGTGTGTGGACAATAATCTCATAGACGATGATTTACGTGGATATGTCCAGTGGCGAATTTAGCATAGAAAATTAACAAGGGAACCAATGTTTTGACTTGAATTAAAGCAAATTAACAGACATCTTCAAAGTAGAAAAAAAGGAGTCAACTTCAGAACCAGTACTGTAACTTAAACAAATGATGAAGAGCAATTGAATCATTAAAGTAATCTAACCACAATCGAGAAGAGAAGATTGAAGCTGGAGATGACTTGAATGAAATGGTAGAACCGATCGTGATAGAAGCCTATAAACAGAAAAACAAAGTGAAATATATCAACTTAGAGAGGAATTGAAGAACATGGGAATTAACTCAAGAAAAAGATCTAATCTCCCAGCAAAAAGACAGATGGTTTGGGTGATAAAGAAAGTTAAATCCATTGAGACATAAGATTCTTCTCGTGAATCAGAATCATACCTGATTATTTATATAATAATTCATTTTAATCAGATAATAAAACTCAAATTACTCATGGACACTCATAACTACACAAACATGTTTATTTTATCTTAATCCAGGTGGTCTACTCCACAATAATACAAAACATAGATGGAGATATCAGTAAATATGCATATCCATCTTCCAAGATCTTGTAACTCTCACTTTCGATTCCTCTGAACAAAACCTACAACAACCATATGAATCAAACCAACAAATTCTTTACATCAATCCGAATCAGACCTGTTTCGATAACCAGAACTATACAAACATGTTTATTTTATCTTAATCCAGGTGGATTAGTCCACAATAATACAAAACATAGATGGAGATATCAGTAAATATGCATACCCATCTTCCAAGATCCTGTAACTCTCACTTTCGATTCCACTGAACAAAACCTACAACAACCATATGGATCAAACCAGCAAATTCTTTACATGAATCAGAATCATGCCCGTTTCGATAATCAGAATCAAGATCCTGTAAATCTCACCACTCGATTTAAACCAAACAAACAAAAAAAAAACCAAACCATATATAGCCACAGAAAACAAATTGATTCTGAGACATAAAATCTAACAGGCGAAAGTTTCACTAAATTAAAATTGACAACATGAGAGAAAATATTAAGAAACAGAGACAAATTTCACCATTTAAAATGGTTTTTCGAGATCTCCAATGGCCGATTTAAAGAGGAGAGAGAGAGAGAGAGAGAGAGAGAGAGAGAGATTGAGCGTTTTGATGAATGGTTGAGAAAAAAAGAAAAAAGATTGCATAAGGACGAAAGTAAAAAATAAAAAAGAAAATGGTTAGTTTGATTTATTAAAGGCAATAGTGTAATCTTATATAAAAAAAGTACCTTGTATCTAGAAAATGCCTTAGAGTGAAAGAGGATTGTGAAAAAAGTGCCTTATTTCGTAATTCTTTCAAAAATGAATAGCCAAAGAGTTCATAGGCAACGATTCTCTTAGCCTGACAGCGACTATCAGTGAATACTCTAGAGTCTACATAAATTTTGACAAAAATTGACCGATCTCTATATCCACACACGTATTTGAATTTTGGGAAATTAGGTCAGATACACAGTTGACCTTCAATATTTAACAAACTAATCATTTGACTTTTTTGCAGTGATTTTTCTTTTTTGACCCTACACCCCCATAAAACTTTAAACGATTTTACATGTTTATACGTATATCAAAACGAAATTGTAAATATACAAAAAAAGTAGAATTTTTTCTCTACCTAACGTATTTTAAAATTTTCCAAACAGGCACGTATTTTTCAAGTATACGGAACTTGTTGTAACGTATAAGGAATTGTATGTTATTTAGATAGACAGTCTACTTACATAGTATGTCTATTTTTTATAAACATTTAGCTTCCATACAAACGAAAACATATTACTTAAAAACTGAAAGTTCCTACTATATAAGGGAATGAATGTGAGACTTAAACCACTCCCACAATTTCTAAACCATATGATCAACTATAATAGTAAAAATATGTTTCGACCGAAACACTAATTAGACATACTATTTGAGATAGTATAAATAGACAGTAGACTGACTTCTAATTAGACTTACTATTTGAGATAGTATAAATAGACAGTCAACTGACTATTTTTAAATAGACTGTCTATCTTTGCGTATCTATTGATTTCACATAAAAACCAAACATAAACGGGGAGAAAATGTAATTTGGGTTCACGGTTCTGTTTGGTAATGTTAAAATATCACAGAGAAAAGTTTTGGGAAAGAGCGATTTAGAAAAAAACTTGAAACAGGAGAAACCTATGCTAAGCAAAAAATAAACTGTCTATTTGTTACAACATGTCTATGAATTAAAAAGGGTAAAATCGTCAAGCGCTAAATAGACCGTTTATCCGTTACAGCATGTCTAAGAAGAAAAAAAAGACAAAAACGTCATAAAAAAAATAACAATTGAAAAAAAAAAAAACTATGGCTAGTTACTTAATTAATGTACTCCATATGAATATTGCTTAAATTTACCCTTGAATTTTTCCGATGGAAACAATAAGAAAAAAAAGAGAAAATAAAAAACAGATTTGTCTTCTTACTCTTCTCCATATCCACACACACATTTGCAATCTTCCGATACAAAAAAACAGTGAGGAAAAACTTCACTTAGCCGTTTATCTTGAATCAATCCAACTATTTGACCAAAAGAAAGTCAATAAAAATGAAAACAGAACAGGTCCTAACGAATAATGGAGTTCCATTCCAAGCAGTGTATATACTAAATAGTGTCCCTTCCGTTTTTCAATTCATGATGCTTTTGGAAATTTTGTTTGTATCGTTTTCATAAATTATACAAACATTTAAAATTATTTGGTTTTTGTGATTTTTGTTTTTTGGAGTTCTAACTAGTTGGGTTGATTTTATGCAAAAGAATTAAAATGAAGAAAATTTAGTAATTTATCATCCTAAGACCATCTCCAATGGTTCACTCTATTTTTTACTTCAAATATAGAGTATTCTAAAAATAGAGTATGAGTTTATTCCAATGGTTTACTCTATTTTTTACTCTAAAAAGGGAATATTCCAAATATATTCCACTTTCTTTTTGTTTATTAATTTATTGTACAATCCACAACTTTAAAATATTTAAATTTCACCCCTTTATTTTATTTTATGATAATTATCCAATAAAATTACAAAATTATTAAAATTAAACATATATTTTAGTGATCTTGGTGGATCTGAAAACGATTTACAAGTTTATTAAATCACAATTTCATGTTAGGATAAATTTATCTAATTATTATTTTGAGTCTTTTATTCTTTTTTTGTATTTCCAATTTATCATGTTATTGTATTTCTTATTTAATATTTGTCATTAGTGCATTTTAAAATTTTAACTAATTAGATAATTAATTTTGTTAGTATAATTTCATTTAAAAGTGAAAAATATAATATATAATTTTATTGGATAAAAATATAAAAAAAACATATAAAAGTTAAGTCTTACTTTGTAAATAAAAAAGTTCTACTCTAAAAATAGAGGAAATGAATAGTGTTACTCAATATTTGAAGTAATACTATTCATTTCTCTATTTTTAGAGTAAGATATAGAGTACCATTGGAGCTTATTTTACTTCAAATATAGAGTTTAGATTGGAAAATAGAGTACCATTGGAGATGGTTTAAAAGAGTAATTTATGCAAACAGACAGGAAAAAAAAATTGACGGCTATTAAGAGCTAGAAGCACATGCATGTTCTGATATGGTCGATTCTAACGCTTTAAATAACCCTGAAAACTATTACATAGAGTGCCTTTGAAAAAGGTATCATGTCATTGTCGAAACAGCAAAAACCAATATGATCAAGATATTAGAATTTTCAACGAGGATTAACACTAGTGATTGTTACATCATCTACCGAACAAGTAAAAGACTTGTTTGTAGATTGACTCGATTCCGAATCTTGCCCTAATGGGGTAGATCCTGGTCCGTTCGGGAAGAAAAATCCAGGTCGTCTAGGCGCGTGCAGAATAAATGAACTGTTTGTGAGCATCTGGTGAATCTTCGACATTGTTGGACGATCCCCTGGATTATCTTGAACGCATAATAGTCCAATATGGATACATCTAGTGATTTCATCTCTTTTACCGTTTTCTTCCAGTATGCTAGGATCTATGAGTTCTGGCAATGACTTATTCTTCCAAAGTTTCCAGACCTGTAATACATTAGATTTATTATGATTATTCTCTAAAAGAATCAAAACAAATAAGTTTAGACTTTATTAGTTTATAGTTGCTCACATATGTGACTAAGTTGTTAACCGAACCATCCGTGCGGTGGAAGCTGCTGTTCTTCTTCCCACTAATGATCTCAAGTATCAATACTCCAAAGCTATAGACATCAGATTTCGTCGAGAATTCGCCATGTGTCACATACTCGGGAGACATGTAACCGCTGCCAAGAAGAATGTTGGCAATGTTTATGTTTAATCAACTACTAAAGGGTTTGTTGATAAAAAAAAAGTTTCAGTTTCAGATGTATATATATATACACACTTACAAGGTCCCGACTACTCTTCTAGTATTGGCTCTGCCTTGGTCCATTTCAAAGATCCTTGCCATTCCAAAATCAGAAATTTTTGGATTCATATTTGCATCTAACAGAATGTTGCTCGCTTTAAGGTCACGGTGTATGATTGTGAGCCGCGAATCTTGATGAAGATATAGAATCCCTCGGGTAATCCCGGTGATGATGTTGTGTCGCACTGTCCAAGTCAACTGAGCTCTCTTCATAGGATCTGCTTATTCAGATGTTACCTCATTAGCTAACTATAATTGCAAAACATTAACATCATACAATGAAGTCGAAGTATATGTGAAGTTAAAAGAACAAACCAAATAAGAAAAAATCGAGGCTTTTATTTGACACAAACTCATAGACAAGCAACTTTTCTTCTCCTTGTAACGAAAACCCGAGAAGTCTAACAAGATTCCTGTGCTGAAGCTTTGCAACAACAAGAACCTCGTTCTTGAACTCTATTTCGCCTTGCCCTGATGTTTTCGACAATCTCTTCACCGCAACTTCAGTTCCATCTTGGAGTGTACCCTGGAAAATATTTATGAATTTAAAAATTAAGCTTACCAGCTCCCTGTTTTGTCTGCCAAAGAACCAGTGATGCGGATTAAGAGCATACTTACCTTGTAAACTTCACCAAATCCACCTTCACCAAGCTTGTTACTCTCACAGAAGTTGTTGGTTGCAGCTTCAATCGTCTTTAAATCGAATTGTACAGATTCACCTTCAATTAAGACCACCAACAAGCTTGTCAATAAAGGAACCAATCAATTACTAAATAAAAGGGGAACCTACTTTGAAGTGTAGTGGCTTGGTTTTGCTTTCTCCTCTTGAAGATAACTAAGCATAAAGCAATCAATAGTATGGTAATAACAATACAAACAACAATGGCAGCCACAATTCCACCTGATATTCTTTTATCTGCATAAAAAAACGAGAAACATAAATACAAAAAAAAGACACCAGATGTGACAAAAGTTGCTCTTAAATGTTTTCAAAATGTCTTACCTTTCTTTGTTATAGGAGTGAGGTTGACAGAAGGAGGAGTTGTTGAAGGCGGTGGTGAGCTTCTGGCATTAATATAATCAAAAGCACCAGAGAAAGCATACAATTCCCACCGGAAAAAGCAACTCGGCCGCAATATAATTCCGCCTCTCTTCCCATGGAACCATGTGTTGTAGTAATCAACACTTTTTTCTAGACAAAGTTTACAGTTCCCTGAAGAAACATCTGGAGTGCATTGCATCAACATCGATAGGTTCCCGTAAACCGGCACTGGAGCTCCACCTTTTGCATAGTATTTACTAGATGATGTTAAAGAAGAAGATGAAGTGTTTCTCACCGGCGTAGAAGTTCTTGTGACCATATCAGTCACTAACTTGTCCCACACACTATCAAATTCCTTCTGGGTTTCTTTTTGTATGTCCATCTCATTGAAATACACTTTATATGGCTCCAACACAAGGCCCCCAGAGAAAGATTTGTTAGAGTAGCGAACAAGGCAATGAATCTTATCACCGAACCATGAGAAAGCGTCTGTCTGGTTCGGGCATATCTGTAGTAATTGATCGGATGCGTCTCTGATACAGTCGGAACAAACATCTTGTTGAGCACCTGGAGCACACATCCCCATGGCGTAGACTCTGTCAAGACCAAGCCCGGCGGAAGCGTTGAAGTAGTCATCGTGAACCGTGACGTTAGAAGGAAGAGTAGAGAGGATGAGACGGCGGTTCTTGTCATAAGGACTGTTGGGTTTGAAAATCCCATTGGTTTCATCACAGAGTAGATTTTGTGCATGAAGAGAAGTTGCCGTGAAGCTTATGATCAAGAAGCAGAGAATTGAAACAGATCTCTTCTTTCCCATTTTTTGTTTCTTCTTGAAATGATAATAATTGAGATGGTGTGAATGTTGGAAATGTGTGGATTTTATCAATTTATCATCCACTACATTGAATATTACACTTGACGTGACCACACAAAGCCGTAATAAATTGACTAGTTTGGATTTCTGTGGGAGATATAGACCTTCTTAGTCATCGACTCATCGTTGATATATGATAACTAAGGGTTTTCATAATGAATTAAATTAAGAGAACCACATATTACGAAACTAAACTACCAAAGCAATATACAAGATTACAAAATTGAACTATTTGGGATTGGAGGGGCCGCGCGAACGCATGTCCCCACTACCACAAATAATGACGCAGGCTCTCCCGCTAGAGGAGACCTTAAGCTAAGCACCCTTTCGTAATGTGCAATGAAAGTCACTAGCTTAGGCCACTCGTCTTCTTGATCACGAGTCGACCCCGTCCAGGTAAGTACTTTTCATAGTTGGACTATCTTCTTTTTTTATACAATCACACAGACGAGTGTTGAAACTTAAAGTTTTCGATGTGGGAGAAGCAATATTATCTCTTTCTATTATTTACTACTTGTAAGCAAGGTTTCGTTTTATTATTAAGCCTAAGTTGTCTACTTTGATGGGCCTCCTTAACGACTAATATCTGCCCCAATAGGAACCCGTTTGAGATTCCACTGTGCTATGTTAATTAATCAGTAGAACATGTTGCAGTATCATATACGATTTAAAATCTGTTATGTTCCATAGCAACAAAAAGTTTAGCTAGTTGATTTTGTTTCCAAAAATTGGATTTCTGAATCTGAATTCAGACTGTTCCAAAATTAAGTTGTAAGAAAATTAAAGGTTCCTCTAGTATGAATTTTTTAAGTTCTTAATTTTTTTTCGGGCCATAATTAATATTTATTAACTAGAAGTAAAGATCAATTACAATGAAACTGAAGAGTACAACACAAAAGGATTAACGATAAGAACAAAAGTAACACGTGTTATCCTAACACTAATCTTATATCTAGACCGCACACTTGTCTTTCTTAGTGAAGTGGGAGGATACATGAAGTTTCACCGTCACGTCACGTCACCTCAACGCCTTTCACCGCCATCGAGTTACACCGTCGTTGTTGTTCATCGGAGAAAGGATAACACAGCTTCAACTCCTCTATCCTTCCATGTATTTTCTTCAGTTTCACCTGAAACCTCCTTACTTTCATCTTCTCCGGCGCAATCACTTCCATAACCTTTCTTCAAACCATAACTTAACCTATAACCATGCTTTAAGAGAAGCACAACCCCTCTCTGTTGCTTTTATACATACAGAGATTTTTTGCTCTTTTCCAAACGAGCTTAATACTATGAGTTGTGATGTTACTCTCTTCAAAAGACAAAGAATAGATTAAGAAATGCTAAAAATAAAGGGATAAGTCTAAAAACAGAGAAGGATTCCACCGAGAAGATAAATCTTTTTTGATAAATAAGTAATACACATAATAAAAGCTGATACACTCCAAAGCATAAAACGAGATCCGAAACTAATCGGAAAAGACAGTCGTCGAAACGACGACGAAGAGCAAGATCCATCTCTGAGATGGGATGGAAGGCAACGTCGGCATACCGCCGAATGAGAACAAACTTAAAACCGAAATCGAGCCATTAGAAAATATACAACCGGTTAGAGTCGAAAGGAGCAAAAAACGAGAACAAAATCCGATCTGGCGGTGGAAACCACCGGAAACGGAAGTTTAGTTCAAGAAGTTTAGATCAGAGACCAGAGAGAAGATGTTTCTTAAGTTCTTAATTAATCTTGACTCTTCTTAACAACACAAGAAAAAGGTAGAAATATAAATATTTATTGAAAATCTAGGCGGTGTAAAATATGTTTATGGATTGGAGAGCAAGAGCAAAACTCTTTCAAACAGAGCTGCAGTCTCTAACGAGCCTCTGGTGGCTCCCACCTTTCCATTTCTAATAAAATTTTATGCTTTGTTTCGTTGGCCGCAAAGGTAAATTTGCAAGATGTGGTTTGGAGCTTCGTTGGGTTGGTGTAAGAGCCTTGGAAGGCGGTCGTCATGGTGTTTCGGGGATGGATCCAATCACTTTTGCTCGCCTTGGTGAAGCTCGTTTCCTTCTTTGTCTCTCCCCTTTTGTTTTATCATATCTGGCAAAGAACAGAGGATTGACTCAAAGTTTCATGACAACAATAGTTCATCCTCTTTAGACTTTTTTAACCGCTGAATATGGTGGTTGTGGTATTTTCCGCTCGCAGGGTTTCAAGGGTTAGTTTGTCATTTCCCTGCCTTTTCCTCCTCTTTGCCAGTGTTGTAATCATTGTCTTGTTTCGGGGCTCATCTAGTCTTAGGGTTTGCTTTGATTCGGTGGCTAGTGCTCTATCCGTATTTCAACTACGTTATGTCCTCATTGGTGACTATTTGATTAGTAATTTGCCTTTTCAGCTCCTTATTTGTGGTTTCAGCTCATACGTATCCACAATGTGGTGTCTACCGGCCTTGCAAGCAAGATTGTGGTTTGAATGTTTTATCAAATTGAGCTTGTGCAGAAGGACCCTATTACTTGGTTAAATCTACAATTCATTAGGCTCTTCCACAAGGAATTGAAAATTGGATTCCTTATTCATAGTCGTGAGCAATATGATTATCAAAATCCAAGTTCTTTACATCGTCTGTTCGGGTGCAAAAAATCAGTGTTCCCGTGGCTTCTTTTTGAAACAATAGAAGGATTTCAAATAGCTTGTGGCTATATGGAGCAATATAATGAGTCTCTTCCATTTCACGCTTGTGCACTCTTTTATCTTTGTCTTTAGTCTTTTATTTTGGAAGAATTTACACAATAGATCACTTTTTTAACAAATGTGACATTTTTTTTGGACAAATGTTACATTTTAAAATACTCTTCTTTTTTATTTCTTCATCTTCCCTCTCTCTTATCTCATATATTTCCTCTCCTCTCACCTCTTAGTCACGACATTTCTCTCATACTCTAATCAAATAGATTTTTCTCCTCTCACTTCTCCGTAATCTCTCTGATCATAAGCCTCTCTCATGCCATATCATCTCAATTTATGATTATTAATTTATCAAAATTTCATTATTCCATCGTATTTGTTCTACGAAAAATGAGTTTTTGATTTTACAGTTTGCAAATTGATCGCATATTCAAAATTGTTTATTATGTATTCGATATCAAAGATTATGCGAAGGTATAAGCCGAGGTTTTGGAATTTCTCCTCCTAAAAGGCGTCTTTGGAACAAAGATAAAAAAATACTTTCGAGATTTTATAGATTATGGGTTTATGGGTTTCCTTGATTCTTCAGAGCAATCAAATTCATTTTTGTTCAATTGTGTCTTTAGAAGTTGAAGATTTAACATTGGGCCTTCGTCGTTTGGTTTTTTCTGGTTAATTCGGAAATTGCTTTGTTATGTGCTATCTTTGTCATTGTGTTTCTTTGAGATGTAAAACAACACACAAAGTGTTCGATAAAATTTCTGAAAGAGTTCTGGGTTCTTTATAATTCCAGTGGACATGTCCAAGTGGACATGTTAGTTGAAAATACATAGAATCCATAATTTAAGCAAATTATTATATGACAAAAAAAAGAAACAAATTATTATATAAAACAAAATTTTCAAATGTGTAAAAATGAATTATTATCTAAAATCTGAAACAACTCGTGATATATTCCCAATCATCATCATTTGTGTGTATTTACAAATTGGATTAGTCCATTTGGACAAGTAATACCTGAACTTAATCTCCAATTTACTACTCAAATTTACTAGTTTCTCCATCTTTATTTAATAATATAGTGGAGTAGTCCATTTGGACTAGGTAAAATGAAACATTTTAGATGTGTTCATAGTTAAAAAGACATAAAATATAATATTCTAAATAAATTACTATATGAAATAATATTAACATTTGTTTTAAAATTAGATTGTTATCTAAAATTACGAAAAGTTATCTAAAATTTGATTATGGCTTTCACTTTCACTTCTTTTTCTAGATGACTTTTTAGAATCAATTCAAATGGATTAAAAAAAATGGATTGGTCCATGTGATTCTTTACAATTTTGGTGGATCAGTCCAAACGGATTAGTCCACGTATACGAGACACTGTTCACGCGTGTTTCTTATACGAGACTGAAGGGTAAAATTGTCTAAAATTCTTCTCAAAAATAAGAAAAGTACCTCTCTTTTTTTCACCGAAATCCCCATTTCATTAAGCAAGCGGTGCGAGATTCTCTGCTAGAGAGAAAACCAAAAGACCCCCCGGTCTTACAGGAGTAAAAGCTACAGAACGTGCTACCAAAATACAAATAAAATGATAAGCACGAGAAATAACAACTAAAACTATCAAGAAACAAGGGGGTAAATAGACAAAAACTCTAACGAAATTGCAGGATATAGTCGAAATCTTCTCGCCATCCAATAAGCACACCAATGCCACGGTTGAGACACAAAGGTCTTTCTGGTTTTGAAATTTCATGCTTGCGCCGAAAATCCCTGAAAAGGGTGGTCACGAACATGACGAGAGAGGACTCTCACGATCCAGCACCCTTGAATATCTAGTTCTTTGCCAGGCAGAGCCCAACGCAACCCGAAGTCAAGGATGAGGGAAAAAGTCTCCAAAAAACGAAAGGACTGGACAGAGAACATCCTTCTATTTATCTTGACAACTCCAGAGATTTGACAATGTAGCCGAGATAGGTTCTCGATCTTACTATTCGAAAAAAGGTTGGTCGGATCAAAACAAATTGATATTATTAAAAGACTTGTTGTGGGAATGTATTTCAATAAGGGGGAGCTAAAGTTTACTTCAGCAGTACAAATTTGAGATTCTGCATAACTCTTAGAAGTATTCTCCAAATTGGAGGTTATTTTCCAAATAGCATTCACGACTCGACTATGGCATCTACGGCCGTTGGGATAACACTTATCGACTCTCTAAGTAGACTCACTGAGAAGTGTACCAAGAGAATAATGACATTCATGGCCGACAAAAGAAAGGCAACGATGGCCTGAGGGAAAGTTATTATCATTGCGGTAGCTAATTATCCCAAAATGGTTCCCGATGGAGAAATGACATCTATAGCCAAAGGTGATCCAAGCACCCGAACTACTAGTAGAGGTTCGGGTCAAGTTTTTCCCAATCTCTCTTCGGTATTTAAAGGCCGGATCTTTAAGCATAAAAGATAATAAGACACGATATCCAATAGTAATAAGCCTCCAAACTTCTTGATCGCATAACGAGGCCCACAAAAGAGGTTGAACAAACTACTGATCCAATTGAGAACCCTTCCACATAATCTGATTGATGGACTTTTTAGAATTGGGTCTAACTTCTCCAAAATGGAGGAATATGATACTAAAACACAAAGCCCAATTAATGGATCTTTTTCAATTGAGCCAAAAGTCTTTGTTGATGATAATTCACGAGAGGGCAAAATAGAAGACGTCGACGAGGGTTAATGGTGGCGACTAGTGGTTGCCGGTGACGGTGTCGATGTTGAAAGCTGGAGAGCAAAAGAGACCTCACCAGCACATCGAGAGTCTAGATCTGAGTTAGTCAGATGTTAATCATCCCAATCTTGGCAGGATGTGATTGGTAAGAGTAACGGCGGTGAGAGGGGAAAGGCGCCATCCATTGCGATTGGATCTACGGTCTTCAGAACCATGGAAGACGACAAATTGGCCTACGGTGGAGGTAGATCAGCGATACCAAGAATGTCGACATCGTTTAAGGAGAAATCTCCGATTGTGATGGTAGTTGAAGCTCTGAAGAGTAAACCCACCTTGTTTAAAGGCGTCAGAATCTCATCTTTCGTAACTGTTTCCATCGAGAAGAAATTATAGCCACCATAGATCTGAGATCGAAAGAGGAATAGGTGAAGACCATCAATCTTTGAAGCATCACCGCAAGGGGCACCGCGCATATGACTTGAAGATGCAACAGTTGCAGAGTTGGGTGCCGGAGGAAAGACTTCGACTGTTGAATATCTTGGTGAAGTAGCATCTGAAATAAACAGATATGGGACATTCAGCTTATGGTCGACGACCGAGACACCAAGTAACTTCGGTGGAAACGTGTACTCAACAAAGGAGTGAGGCCGCGAATATGGCGCTCCGGCCGCGGAAGCACAACGATTGTAGCCATCGTCGAAATACGCGATTCTCTTTTTGAAATCCTCATATTTATGGCTTTGAGAAAAGACAAAAGTAATGAAGGACTCTCCATTGTGGAGGAAGGTAAAAAACATCCAAATATGAAAGTTAAACTATGTAACTTTGAAGAGGCAATTGTTTCGTTCCAGAGTCTACATACTCCGGCGACGGAACCGCAATTTCTGGTTTAGGTCTTCGATAGTTGTGCCCAGGAGAAAAACCGAGTCGCTCTATTTATTTTTTTACTCTTAATCGGAAAGTACCATATATCAAACAAAAGTATCATTTCTTGTAAAGTCAAAAAACTATTTATTTTGCCTTTCTGTCTAGTTCAGCCGATCTTTGTTTTTAAAATTGTAATACTCGACCCAATACCTAAGCCCACTAACCCAAACCCGAGTCCTAAACCCGGAACCCGACCCGAATCCATCCTAAATCTTAAAGCTCGAGCTCTCTCTCTCTCTCGTCACTCGCAAACACAAAAGAAAGAAAAAAAAAAGAGAAGATGATGAGACGATAAGGAGAAGAGGAAAGAGGAGCGGTGCGCCGCCGTGGAGGAGAGCGAGGCGTGGGAGAGTCGTACGCCACGGTGGAGGAGAATAGCCGGCGAAACCGAACCGGCGTGGTGGTGGTGGCGGAGATCGTATCCGAGAAGATGAAAGGTCGGATCGAGGAGGTTTTGACGTCGGAAAAGGCTGGTGAAATCGGAGGAAGCACCGTGGTGGCCGGAAGAGATGATGCGACGTCGGAGGGAGGCTGAACCGTGGCGATCACGGAGGGGCAGCCACGATCCGAGAGGTGTGGGGTGAAGAGCGGCGTGATCGCGGCTCATGGTGGTGCTACGGCGATGATCGGGGACTCCGGAGGCGGGATAGCGACCCGGGAGGTGGCGTCGAGTGACGGTGGTGGCTCGAGCGGAGTCGGAGGGGCTCGTGGAGGCTCGGGTTTTGGGAAAACCCTAGGTGGCGGCGAAAGCTTGCGGAGCAAGCTAGGTGGGAACCCTAGGGTTTCGGGTGGCGTGGAGGAGAAGCAAACCGTGGGACCCACACCCAAAACCGAACCGGGTACCGGTTCTGAGCAAACCGGGGCAGGAAACCAGACCAAAAAGGAAACCGGATCAGGAGATCAAACCGGAGGGGAAAACCAAACCGGGGAGATAACGGGACCAGAGCAACAGACCGGAATAAATATACCGGAGGATGGAGTTGCAGTATCCTGCGAATCTTCCAAGCATCAATGTTCGGAAGCCAAAGCGGAAGGTTCCGGAAGCGATCCAGAGATGAACCGGTAGAAGCAGATGAGCCGCTCAGAGACGCGAAGCAGGCACTTGCTTCAAGTGCGGTGAAACCGGACACATGGAAAGGGAGTGTCCGACAGGCAAGGTCTTCGGGAAGCGGTGCTGGAGAGGGAGACCGGAACCCGGAAGACGCAGCTCAGGAGTCTTCTACCTCGGTAAGCTCCTGACCCTTGGAACTTTCCATTCTTGGAACTTTCCTGAAATGACAGGTATCCATTTTTAGAAAGTTTCCACTTTTGGAAAGTTTCCTTTTTAGGAAGTTTTCTTTTAGGGCAGCTATTATTTATAGCAGGATTATAAAAATAGCAAGTTTCCTTTTTAGGTAGGATTTTCGGTTTAGAGGACTAACCGGTTATCCTTTCAAGGTTCATCCTCTTCCGAAGGAGGAGCTGCTTGGGGTAATAGA
>OVAN01005692.1:5565-22970 GCA_900406275.1 Anastatica hierochuntica | reverse complement strand
TGCAATCTGTTTCGTATTAATCTATTTTCATTGTTAACTTGTCTCGTTTTGCAATTTTAATATCGTTAACCTAAATCTCGCATACTGCTCGTCTATACGTTTTACTCACGCTATCTTGTTTGATCTCATCTCGCAGATAAATTTTGTATTTCTTATTAACTAATTCGCTAACTCGCTATCTTGATCTGTTGATCTTTGGCTACAGAATCCGTGAACCACATATCATTGACAGTGAGAATTTCGGTTCCCACAACGAACAGAGCTCACCTATGAGAGATGGGATCTCAGCTAGAAATTTTGCAAAAAAGACTAGGTGAGATGGAGCAACTTTGAAGGGATCAAACTCCAACTAGAGTTGATGCCGCAACTGCAGAGTTTCAGGCTTTGAGACAGCAGATGGAAGCTCACACCAAGACACTCCAAGAGAACACGCAACGCTTGCAGCAACTAGGGGTAGAGAACGAGACCCTCAGAGAAGCAAACTCGGCTTTGATGGCACATCAAGCCACGAATCAGAGGTTCAGGGTCAACGTGCCCCGGATGTCAGCTCTGGAAACTCTTCCTACTAATAACTCTAGAGAAAGAGGAAATCAAGCAACGACGAGAGCCCAGGAGAACCAAAATCTTACTCAAGAGCGAGAAGACCTTAAGGACGTAGAAGAGTCGTAGGCCGCAAATCTTGTTCCACTCTCTGATAAGGCCATACGACTGGAACAAATGTTCTGTAGCAAGTTTGAGGCACTGCAATCGGTAATCGAACGACTTCTAGGCTTTGCACCTCCTCTGAGGAAAAGTGCTTTAAGCACTTATGCGGACACTCCATTCTCAGATGAGATTGCACTCACCGATATGTCAAAGAAGTTCACCTTCCCATTAATCAAGCCATACGACGGGACATCTGACCCAGATAATCACATCGAACAGTACAAGCAGAAGATGCTCACTGTAGCGATCCAAAAAGAGCACAAAGAACTTGCCATGTGCAAGGGATTCGGTTCCAGCCTAACGGGAGACGCCTTGCAATGGTTCATATCGATTCCAACTGGAACCATAAGATCCTTTGCTCATCTGCTAGAGCAGAATGACTCCCAAGTCCGCTGATGACCTTTATGAGATCTAACAGCGTAAGGCAGAGTTACTCTGGAGCTACCTTCATCGCTTTAACAATCAAAAGGTCACAATCCCAGACTGCAGTGTTGCCACCGCAATTTATGCCTTTAAAAGAGGACTTCTCCCTGATGGCGACCTGTACAAGGAGGTCACAAAATATCAGTGCAGAATGATGGAAGACGTGCTCTCATGCGCCTAGGCGCAGATCAAGTGGGAAGAAGACCAAGTTGCCAGGCAAGAATCTCGGGTCATGAGGACTGAGAAGACAACCAGAGACGACGAGCCCTACCAGAGACCTACCAGAGAAGAGGAACAAAAGGGAGCCAAAAGACACAAGCCTCTGGGTAAGTCGGACGACAACATATTCCTGCCAGTAAATACTTGGTCGGACGTATCCAACCTATCAATACCAAGCGCAGAGCTGGTATGAGTCCTGAAGGAGATGGGAGGCCAAGTCAAATGGCCCCAGGAGATGAGGTCGCCCGACCATCGCCGGAATCCGAACAAATGGTGCGCGTTCCACAATGACCATGTACACAGAATGAAGAAATGTATATCCTTAAGAATAAAAGTCAATGACTTGGTCAAGAAAGGACATCTACGAGAATTCATCTCTAACAAAGCGAAGGATATGCTAGATAGTCAGGAAGAGGGTGCCCCAGTAGGCCGTCAAGTGCCGGATTCTCCAAGGCATGATAGGGTGATCAATGTCATATATGGAGGGTTAGAAATAAGTGGCATTACACATCCCGATGCAAAGAAAAGCACAAGGTTTGCAAAAAATAATCATGGCACCCCAGAAGTCAAGCAACAGAACCTAAGTCAAGAAGTCATAAGCTTCACGGTTGGAGGACAATATGGAATCCTAACTTCGTATCACTACGCCTTAGTTGTTTCACTATCGGTGGCGAATTGTTTGGTGAAGAGAGTACTCATCAACAATGGAAGCTCTAGAAACGTACTCTTTTTGGGAGCATATACAGACTTGGGTCAAACCCATGAAGCCTTAACCAAGAAGACTACACTACTGGTGGGCTTCTACAGAGAAGTCAAGCAAACCATTGGAGAGATAGCACTCCCAGTTTGCGCTGGAGGAGTCAACTTGTCCACCAAGTTTTCCATCATAGATTGTCCCTCCACCTATTATATGATCATGGGAAGACCCTGGATATACGAGATGAGAGCCTTGCCATCAACTCTGCACTAAGTAGTCAAATTCCAACCTCCATGGGGAATCAAGGAGATCAAGGGTGACCAAGAGAATGCTCGATCGTGCTACCAAACAACTTTAAAGGGAAAGACAGCCCCCTTGTAGCAATTACAGAAGAGACTTCCCACATTGCACACTGAAGAGCCGGAAGTGGAACAACTGGTTGATGTACCATTGATACCCTGAGACTTAGGCAAAAACCTTAAAATAGGGGCGAGATTGCAAGAAGACCTACGTTAGAGGCTGATAGACTTCCTAAGGTCCACTGCCAATTGCTCCGCATGGTACCATGTGGATATGCCAGGGATAGACCCAGAAATCATAGTGCATAAGCTGCAAGTGGATCCCAAGTACCCAACGGTCAAGCAGAAAAGGAGGAAGTTCGCACCGGAATGAGACTCAATCATCAATGATGAAGTCAAGAATCTCCTTGCGGGCGAGTTCATTAGGGAGGTCCACTACCCGGACTGGCTGGAAAACGTCGTCGTGGTCTGGAAGAAGAATGGCAAGTGGAGGGTTTGCGTAGATTTTACGGATCTAAACAAATATTTCCCTAGGGGTCATTTCCCTTTGTCTCATATAGAAAAACTGGTTGACGCCACAGCTGAACACCAATTGATGAGCTTTATGGATGCCTTTTTCGAGTACTATCAAATACTCATGCATCGAGACGACCAAGAAAAGACATCCTTCATGACTTCTCACGGAATCTACTGTTACAAGGTGATGCCTTTTGGATTGAAGAATGTAGGATACACCTATCAAAGGCTAGTCAACATGATCTTCATAGACCAAATCTTCCAGACCATGGAAGTTTATATAGACGACATGCTGGCCAAGTCCTTAAAAGCAGAAGACCATATAGCCCACTTGCAACAAGTATTCTCTACCCTGAGGAAGTATAATATGAAGCTCAACCCCTCTAAGTGTTCATTCGGAGTGAGCTCTGGGAAATTTTTGGGGTCCATAGCTACATACAGAGGCATTGAAGCAAATCTAAAGCAAATCAGGGCGATTCAAGCAATCCCTTCACTCAAGACTCCATGAGATGTCCAGAAGTTTACCGGAAGAATGGCTGCCCTTAGTAAATTCATATCTAGGTTGTCCGAGAAATCGCATGCATTATTTGAAGCCCTTAAGTTCACCAAGAAATTTGAATGGAACCAAGAGGCCGAAGACGCCCTAGTCTAACTCAAGGAGTATCTCACGATACCACCTCTTCTCGCAAAACCCCAAGATGGAGAGCCACTGCTCCTGTACCTGGCCGTTTTAGAGCATGCCTTAAGTGCCATCTTGGTTAAAGAAGAAGGAAGTAAGCAGCATCCCGTGTACTACAGAAGCAAGTCCCTCTGGATATCGAGACCCGCTATAATCACCTGGAAAAGCTGCCTCTCACCTTGGTCGTCTCGGCCAGGAAGCTGCGTCCCTACTTCCAGGCTCACCTGGTGATAGTCATCACGTTTTTCCCTATCAAGTCTGTACTCCACAAGCCAGAAGTATCTGGAAGATTAGCCAAATGGGCAGTGGAACTAGGCGAGTACGATGGGATCTTTCGCTCTGCCACGACGATCAAATCACAGGTCCTGGCGGGCTTCATAGCAGATTTCTCCCCACTAATGGTACTAGAGGCAGAAGAAGAAGTCAGGATCCAACAAGAAAATAAAAGCAAAGAAGAATGGGCGCTTTATGTAGATCGATCTACCAACATACGAGGAGCAGGAGTAGGCCTCGTTCTCATCTTACCAAGAGGAGAAGTGGTATCAAGAGCAGTAAGATGCAACTTTAGAGCCACCAAAAACGAAAGGTAGTATGAAGCCTTAATTGCAGGACTCGTCTTTGCAAAAGACTGGGGAATAGAAAACCTACAGGTTTACAGCGATTCCCAATTGATCGTAAGCCATACGCAAGGCGACTACCAAGCGAAAGACGCTAGCATGACCAAGTATCTGGCCATATCCAAGAAGCTCATTGATTCATTCAAAGCATGTAAACTCAAACAGATCCCGAGGGAACAAAATTCGCATGCAGACGCCTTGGCCAACCTGGCCTCATCCCTGAAAACCACGTAGCCAACTTGCATAACTTTGCTGGTTCTCCAATGGCAAGCTACTGAGGAAGACGCCGAATCACCTCAAGTCTCCAACATCGAAGAAGAAGAAACTTGGATGATGCCCATTATTTCCTACCTAAAGGATGACGTCATGCCCAACATAAGGAGTGAATGTCATAAGATCAAAAGGCAAGCATCATGTTATTGCCTTGTTCATGAGAAACTTTGTAGAACGTCTTTCTCAGAACCATACCTCAAATTCATAAAGCCGGTAGACGCAGACCTAGTCCTCAAAGAACAACATGAAGGTGAGCGTGGATCCCAATCTACTGGAAGAAGCTTGGTGCTAAGAGCCAAGAGGGCAGGCTACTATTGGCCTACGATATCCCTTGACGCCCTCCAGAGGGCCAAGTACTGCGATAAATGCCAGAAGCACGCACAAGTATCCACGCTAACCCCGGAAAACCTCAAATTCGTAAGCTCTCCATGGTCGTTCATGAAATGGGGAATGGACATTGTAGGAAAATTCCCAACAGCCCCTAGACAGCTAGAATACCTTTTGGTAGTTAAGGACTTCTGCTCTAAGTGGGTGTAGGTAGAAGCCTTGAGCAAGATTACGAATGTCCAAATCAAGAGGTTTCTCTGGAAGAACGTGGTAACACGATTCGGAACACCTCAGGAGATAGTTACGGACAATGGCCCGTAGTTCACGAGCAAAAACTTCAAAATGTTTTGTGAAGATTGGGGCATAAAGCTAAGCTTTGAAACTCCGAGACACCCACAATCCAACGGGCAATCCGTGTCCACCAACAAGACAATAGTCAATCTTCTGAAGAAGAGGCTGGACGACGCAAAAGGCAACAAGGTTGAAGAACTCCCAGCTATCCTATTGGCATGTCGAACTAGCATCGAGACTTCAACAGGGAAAACACCTTTCTCCCTTGTCTACGGAACAGAAGCGGTGTCCCCCGCTGAAGTCAGCGTCCCTATGGCCAGCTCAGAGCTTCTAATTCCAAGAGAGAATGAGGAGCTGATGGCTTTGTCCCTGGATCTCCTTGACGAGAAAAGGGAAGCCGCAAGAATCCGAAAATGGAAGTACCAACAAAAAGTAGCTCACAGCTACAACAAGAAGGTACGAACACGGACGTTCCAGCATGGCGAATGGGTGCTACGATGAGTCTTTGACAACACCAGGGACAAGGCCGCGGGTAAGCTGGTGCCTGGCTGGGAAGGACCATACCAAATAGTGGAAGTCAAAGGAGCAGGGGCAGACAATTACAAGACATGTAAAGAAAAGTACAACCAAATAGTTAGAATGCGTTCCACCTAAAGGCTTACTTCTTCTAAAAGAATGCTCCTGACCCGGATGACCATACACCAGATATGTTTTTCAGCTTTGGATTTTTTTTATTTCTTTTACATCTTTTCTTATGTATTTATGCTACGTCTAAAGACGGATACCTATCAATAAAACAATTGTTTTGTGACGAGAAAATTAAGTTAAAGCAAGGGGCAAATAAGATGAATGACTACTCCTCAATAAAGGAGTAATACAAACAATGTACCCTTCCAAAACAAAAGCGAAAAGTTCAAAAAAAAGAAAAAAGAAAACTTTGCTTGAACAAGGGAAAATACCCGAAAGAAAGAAAGAGACAAACAAATTTCTTATTCTGCTTAACAGAGAGTGGCTAACCGGAAAGCAGAGTGTTGTGCAAAAAACAAAATAGCTTAACCTTGTTTACCAGGTCACAGTAAACGCAAAAGCTATGTGACTTGAGCACAGAGCATCACCTATACCTACTGACAGAGACGTGGGAAGTAGAAGAAAAGTTTGGCACTTGGATCTCTTTGCGGGGAAGATCCATACTAGAAAAACCAATAAGACTGATAGTGGCCTCATTGCATAAAGCAGAATGCAGCAAAAGCAAACAGCTACTTCCGGATAGCTAAATTCCAACAAGCTTGTGGTTACCTCCGGGTAACAGAATGTCAACAAGCTAGTGGTTACCTTCAGGGAACAGAATGCCAACAAGCTAGTGGTTACCTCCGGGTAATAGAATGCCAACAAGCTAGTGTTTACCTCCGGGTAACAGAATGACAACAAGCTAGTGGTTACCTCCGGTCAACAGAATGCTAAAAGCAAGAAGATAACTCTGGGCATCAGAAGCCAAAAATTACTAGTCAGCGAAAGTGGGACAAAACACATCTCGGGGACCTAAGCATTGTCTAAGGACAAGAAGCAGAACTCCCTAAAAAAATAAAGAGATAATGAGATTATCCCAACCTGGAACTCAGGAACTCTCACAAGACACGACGAAGACTAGAGGCCAAGAAGCCAGAAGTCAAAACAGCTAGAACATCGATAAGATACTAGAGGCTAAAAAACCGGAAGTCAAGATTATCGAAACACAAAGGGCGGAGACTTGTGGCCAAAAGCTAGTTGATCAAGGTGCCAAGGGTAAAAGACTTGTCAAAGCCATACGACGAATGTCATCTCTAAATCCTAGTCAAGATTTTGTTAAGGCAAGAAGACAACAGAGAACTAGAGAAATATAAACACATTCGTGAAAGGCCACGAAAGGCCGAAATACGAGTCTTAAGCCCCGAAGGGCAAACAGAAATAAGGCCTGGAAGGCCATCAAAGAGTTAAGAGTCTTAAGATCACTAATGCCATGAAAAGTCATTAAAAAGCCCGCAAGGGGCAGATCATCATCAACAACAAATGATAAATTCCTCAAGGGGAGAGCAACTTGTTTCTTGATTCTGGGCCTAGAGGCTAGGCAGCTGGAGGATCAGGAGAGGCAGACTTCTCAACATGTGGCGCTGAGTCCACTGGGGGTGTAGAAGTCATGGTTGGAGGAATCTCTTGCTCGTCTTCAAAGGTGGGAGCCTTGAGGCCATTGTATTCCGCCTCCGCTATCATCACCATGTTATAATTCTCAAATTCCTCCCTCTAGTTCCAAGACTTCGCTTTACCCTTGAGTAAGTCCTGAACCATCTCCCAATGCCCCATGATCATGGCGTCGTTGACAGCCATGGACATCTCCTCCGTTAAGGTGGCCACCCTGGCATCCAGGTTTCCAAGTTCTTCTTCCATCTTCGCCTTCTCCTCAGTCAGGGTGAGGATCTTCTCTGCCGCCTTCTCCTTCTCTGATTCCAGCCCTCGGAGCAATCCCTTCATCTCCCTCAGCTCCTCCTCCAAGCCAGCAGACCTATCCTTCTCTGCCTTCAGCTTGGTGAGATAGTCCTCAACCTTGGCCTTCCCTGCAAACTTCACCTCAGTGGCTATCTGATCCTTGGCAATGCAGCTAGCTGAAAAGCAAAGAGAAGGAAGGTTAGCCAGAAGAAAAAGAAACAATCAAAAGTCAGCCGAAAGCCAAGGGCAAGCTAGTTACCTTGATCATCCCCTTCTGGACATATTCAAAGATGCCCAGATTGTCAGAACTAGGAGGGCTAGAAGGAAGCGCAGGGAAGACGGAGCTCTGCAGGTGCTCTAGGGCACCAACAAGATCGCGGACAGAGGAGGAAGACTGCTTGGCAGGGATACTCTTCTACTCCTTGCTGGAGGCAGAGGCCTTCTGGGTCCCCTTCCTCTTGGACCCAACAGAGGGAGACTCCGAGATCTCCACCACCTCCGAAGTCTTGCTCCCAGACGCCAACATTGCCTTCCTTTCCGCTTAAGCCCTTTTGAGGTCCTCCAACACCTTGGACCCGGATACCGACATGTTCCCTGTAAAATGACAAGAAGTCAGTCAAAAAGAAAATAGGAAACCTAAGTAAAAAGTAGGAGACAAACCTCTGATGCTGCTCTGGATCAACGCTTCTTCACTTAGCAAGAACGGGATGCTCCTTTCTTCAGCAGAAATATGTAAAGCTTCCTCAGGTTTCTCCTTGCCTTCCTCTAATTTCTCTGTAGACACCTCTCCGAAAACGGAAGGGCAAGAAGGTTAATGACAAAGCTAGAAGCAATAGAGAGAAAAGCATCCTAGACCTACCAGTGAACTTCCGAAGGGTAGGGAGTCCAAAAGACAACCCCTTCCTCTCCTCCTTCTTCAGCTCCAACACTAAAGGAGCACCAGCTCTGGGGTTGAAGTAATATCTGCCCTCACCGAGAGGAACCTGGGTAAAGTAATAGGAGTAGAGAAGCTCGTTGATGCGAAGATCTACCCATGAAAATTGCTGAGCACCTGAATAGCAGTAAGGATCCTCCAAGAAGGCGGGTTCAGCTGGGAAGGGCAGAAGTTGAAGTGCTCTGAGACCTTCCTCACAGAGCCGGTATTGTATCCCTGAGTTCAGCCTCGAAGTAGCCTTCATACATGGCTATCGCATCTCCAGGGCACTCGGAGGCCCTCTTATCTTTCGCAGGCACCCTCAGATGGGTACTCTCCCTGATTAAATATTGTTGCCGCCAATCTTCCAAGATCTCAGAGCTAACATTAGAAAAAGGACCTACCTTTAAGAGCTCTGGACACACAGCAGATCGCAAGGACCGAGGATTAGCTTCAGGGATCTCTGTGTCCTTGGAAGATCCTTCAGCCTCGATAGAAGGACTCGTCTTGATCAGATGTCTCTTTCGAACGCGAGCGCCAACGAAAGGCGAAGCTATGGGGGAGAACTCATCGCCAGAGCTAGTCATTCTGGGCTCAGAAGAGTTTCTATTTTGAATCTAGGGTTTGATTGGGGCAAGAGAGCTTAGAAGCTAAGGCTGATCCGGAACCCTAAAAGCTATTCTCTGGAATCTATCCTAGCAGAAGCAAAAAGAGGAAGGAGGAAGAAAATCTAACCTTAAATCGCATATGAAAAAAGCCCGACAATGATTCTGGAGCCAAAGAATTTAGCAGAAAAAGGAAGAAGAAGAATATAAAATGCAAGAGAGAAAAGAAAGGAAGATTTAAAAGGAAAGAGAAAAGATCAAGTCCAGCCGCACGCGTCCAATCGCAGGCGCAGATTTTGTGATGTAACGACTATAATTTTCTTCTCAGATCTTTTCAAAATCTTCATCAATGGCTACAATTCTCTCCGCCGATCTTCACGAAATCAATGGCTGAGATATTCCAATAAAATAACGGTCCATGAAAAGCGCTAACAACTCACGGATTTTGAAATTCAAAGCCCTAAGGCCGGACATCAAGAGCCAGACGTAACCTTCAGCTACAACTACACCCGTTAACTAACGATACTCAAGCTATAAGCAAATAGGAACTTGTGGGAAGCAAAGGCAGCACAAGTCACAACTAAAAAGGCCGAGCAACTAATGGCTTCCTGCCTAAGTTATATGGAAGACATGTTATTCCACAGCTTGGGATCGAACCTGCGCAATAAGGGGCAAATTGTTAGGAGTAATTTTGGCAATTGAAATTCCCCCAGGTTTAGATGGAGTACAGTAGTAAGACCTCAAGGCAGGGAAATGCCCAGAAGCAGGAAGCCATACGATGTTGCATAGCCGGAAGTCGGAAGCCAGCCGACCACCGCCTCATACTTATTTTTACTATTTAAATTAGCAGATAATGATGTATATTCTGTAGATAAAGATACATGTATTATGTAGATAATCATGATATATCCGATTCTTGGAGGGATAATCATGAACTCCATGTATAAATATAAAGCTTAAGGGTTAAGAGTGGAGACACGAAAACCCTAGGCTAAAGAGATCAATACAAACCATTATTTCTGACCATTGTTGATCTTAAAGGCTTAAAAGCATCTTCTTCGATCCACATACATGCTAGACATTCATTGACCTCCAGCTTCCGTAGTGCTTACAAAGAACGACCAAAATCACGAGTAACAGACGCTACAGAAGTAGGTTGACTATAAAATTGTGAATTGAGTTCAAGATGGTCCTTGAAAGTTTCCCTGATTACAATCCTGATAAAATGATTTCTGTGAGAACACCCAGTACCAGCGTTTTCCTCTAATTGATTTACAGCTCATGTGTTTCTTTGTTTCTTGCTTGCTTGATTTCGAATTGCTGCATTAATCTACAACTCTTCTTTTTCGCTTTAGCCCGCGTTTGATATGATAGTTTTACGTGCAACCTTTGGTATTTGTGTATTCGATCCCGAACCACTACAATGTATGCATATGTATGTTTGCAGTGTTTTCTCGGGCGAAAACCTGAGCTATCAGAGTTCGTGTTCCCTTTGAGCCATGGCTTCTCTTAAGCAAAAGTAATAACCTTAGCCTTGAGCTCCTCCACCTCCTTCTCCAGATCAGCCTTCTCCACGATCACTGCCTATGTATGGTCTTATTCCTTCTGGTGCATGGATTCCAACCCCCTGGCCAGGTCCTTCATCTCTTTCATATCTTTCTCCAAAATAGCCTACTTATCCTTCTCCACCTTGATCATAAGGATATAGTCCTCCACCATGGCTCTCCCTACTACGGTAGCCTCTAAGGCTATGTTTTCGTCCAAATGGTGAAGGAAGGCCGTCATCTGACATACGAGAAGACAAGGAGAAAGGTTAAGATACATTAAAAAATGGAAGATGCAAAAAAGCAGGAGGCAAATACTTACCTCCAAAGTTTTCTTCTGGAGATAAGAGAGCATCCGAACAGACTCAGAGCGGCGATAGGAGACGTCAACTGCAGCAAAAACTTGGACTTTCAGCTGCTCCATAGTGTCATCCAGGTCGGAAGGAGAAAGAGAAGAACACATGGTGCTTACACCCTCTTGTTTCTTGGCCATGGAAGAAGGGATGCCTTCCTTGAGTTGAACTTTCCTCTTGGTACCAGTCGTGGGGGTCTCCAAGACCTCCACATCCTCTGAAGATGAATTCATGCTTCAAGACCCAATTTTTGGTGCCCTTGCCATCTTGGCCTTTCTGAACTCCTCCATTGCCTTAGTTGTCGATCCTGCCATATTTCCTATACCAAAAAAGAATATCGTCAGTCGAAAATTCAAGAGCAAAAGGAAATAAAAAATGAAAGAGTGTAAGAGAAAAACCCAAGCGCTGTTCACAGACAAAGCCTCGTAACTCAACAAGAAAGTAGTGCTCGTCGCCTCAATTGGAAGCTTGATTATCTGCTCTACCTTTCTCCCTCCTTCGATTTTATTACATGGGACCATTTCAAAAAAGGAACAAAAGAATAATTAGGATTTGGGCTAGAGAAAACCGAAAGTAACGACTCAACCTAAACCTACCATTAAGTTTCTAGAGGGTAGAGAACCTTGGTTCTAGCCCCACTTTCATGAAGAAAAACCTCTGGGTCCAGGGCTTGGCGAAAGCAACGCCCTTCACGTCTCTGTTCTTCAATTCCTTGACTATCCGAACACTGGCCTTAGTGTGCAAATAATAGCACCCTTAACTAGGAGAGACAGGGGAGAAGTAGTAGGAGTACAACAACTCATCAATACCTAGGTCAAACCCATGAAAGTTGTTTAGCACTTGGATAACTGTTAAGATTTTCCATGAAGGGGGATTGAGGTGTGAGGGGCAAATCTCGAAGTGGTTAGCCACCTTGATCACAATGGCTTGAAGCTTAGCATTCACCCCCGTCTCTAGATATCCTTCATACATTGAAATTTCATCCATGGGGCAAGAAGAGGCTAGCTCGTCATCCTTTGGAGCCCTCAGAACCATGTCAGGGAGTATTGCTGCCTCAGCTCCCCAAAACTCTCCCCCTTGATTGTGGAATAAGGGCCAATCTTTAGGATGGGGGAGCATGCGAAGAGCGGTCAGGGACTGGTTAATGCCTCAGATCCTGCAAGCTCCCTCATGACTCGTCAGACTCAGACGATGGGTCACCTTTCAGGAGGGGTCTCCTGTGGACCCTAGCCCCAACTGAAGAAGGGACCACAAGAAGAAATCATCTTGAGGACTTGCCATCGACCTGATACGTGCTCTAATCGCAGATCATAGACTCAAAAAGAAAAACCCCTAAAAATCTATGAAACATTAAAATTCTAGAAGGTCCTATAGAATCCTAGGCTAAGAATCAAAGAGAGAAGAGAGGTGAAACTGTATGTGAGCTTGCGGGCACCAAAAGCTAGAAACAAGGATGAAAATTACAGAGAGGAGGCAGAAGAAGAAGAGAATCGCAAGAAAAACCTGATGAAAATGGCGATGGAGAAAAGAAAAGAGAATGAAGGGAAAATATTAAGTATCAAAAGAGGAGAAAATGAAAAAAGAAGGAGTCTACAAGCAATAATTAGGCACTGATCTTGAAGGATCCTTCTTCTCATTTTCAAAATTATCAAGATCGAATCCAACAACCCAGATCTTCCTAGCATTAGTGATAGGCGTCGCAAGCTTCTCAAGAAATATTTGGTTCAAAACCCAGATGGAAGGAGCAACATGTCAGAAGCATAATGGCATGATGACATTTAGGAGTCTCAAGGTTATGGAAGAAAAGTCATTGCGTCCTGCCAAAATGCAAGGGGAACATGTTATTCCCTAGCTTCAGATCGAATATGGGCAATAAGGGGCAAGCTTTTGGGAGTATTTTGGACATTCGGAAGTGGGTCCAGAAGTAGTACAACAAGCCTTAGCCAAAAGCAAGGGAATGTTGAGAAGCAGGAAGAAGGAAGCCAAAATTATGCCTCCGGGCATGACGCCGGAAGACTCTTCCAACCGATAAAAAGAATCCTAAAGGGAAAAAAAGGCCTAAATAGCTAAGGATAAACACGGTTTTCAAAATTGTAAGGGATAATCATCACTGATGGACTATAAATATAAGACCTAAGGGTTTTACGAACCCGAATCGCAGTATTCCTTTTTTTTCTTGATCAATTATTCAGAGTCTTTCTCTACTCTCTTGCTTCCCTTATTATCTTTTGCTTTCGTAGTGCTATCAAAGAAGTACCCCAAAAACATCCATAACAGGAGGCAACTCATATTCTACTTTTTAAGTTTTTGTTTGATTTTTAGAGTAAGATACTAGGATTTATGTTGGAATTTTTGTTGTTATACGGTTTTTAAAATATTTTTAAATTTTTAATACTTTGTTTTTCGTTGGAACGCATGTTGGAACGAATGAAATTGGAGAAAAATATAATCGGACACGTTCATACGTTTGGAAAATCCCACAATGTCGAGGAACAAGTCCCACCATCCTAGGACAAGAAGGGGGCATGACCCGATGTAACGGACCAAGAGCTTCAAACAACACAAGGCACTTGATTGCTGAAACCGGCCACGACAAAAATCCTGGNCCCCCCCCCCCCCCCCGGTGCTAGCCCCACCTCCTCTCAGCCTCATGAACCACTTCCCAGGGGCCCATGAAACCTCCAGCACCAGCCGTCCATCTAAATCCAAGCCCCACCGTCCCTGCCCTCCTGTGCCTCATCCGTTCGTGGCTGCTCATTCTACCCATCGGCCGCGACACTTCTCATGTCCAAAACTGGTCCCAACACTCATGCCAACTGGTTCCACACTTCCCTAGCCTCAATCCCACCATCCCTCCGCCACGAATCATGGACCACATACCACAACTCACCCAGACGAGCATATGGCCTAAATATCATCCGAACATCCGTTTTTCATATTTTCTTAGTCGTCTCAATACCAAAATCTAAACATTGAAGTGCCAGCACCTAAATCACGTCATGTGCATGAAATAAAATTTTTTTTGAAGGCTCGGATGTTCAGAACACAAAGCACAAACTTGGAGCCACATGGATTCTCAAACCTAGCAATTTTTGCAATCAAGCCAAACCGTCCGCGTAATGTTAGGAATAAACTAAATTTTTTTCAAGCACTTTATACAGATCCTAAGGAGTATTTCGAGCCATCAATTCACTCCAAAAGACCCTAAGAATTAAAGGCGATGGTACGGAGACAAAATTGAAACAAATTGGATCACAAAGAAATTTTGAGAACGCCTATCAATTTCAATCAAAGCTAAGGTATATTGTGACCATTATGAAGAGTATTTTGATGTTACAAAATATATTTTTAAGGCAGATCCGTTCTTCAACTACATTCAAAGGCTCAAAAATGCAATAAAAAGGACAACAACCACAACCGGAGCATCTCAAGAGCAATCTAAGACCAAAAAACTTTCACGCTAGCTGAACATCATCAAATAAATTCAGAAAAACATGAGAGATTTTGTTGGTAGAGACGATCACATGACTTTGGCTCAACGGAGCACACATAACCAATAAATTCAGTTTCTTTAGAACTCTTATCTAGGAGTTGAACCAAGTCTTACCACTGAAGATGTTTGGAAAAAAATTGGTAAAAATAAAGAAGTTCTCAAAATATTTTGGAAGCAATCATACTTCATCATGCAGCACCTGATTGGCCAAAAATCGAAGAAAAACTCGTCAAGTGAACCAAGCTGTCAAATTGGAAATTCACGGCTAATTAGTATATTTAGAAGGCATGCAAAAAGAAATGTCAGCCCTGTAACGGTCAGAATCACAAACGGCCCAATTTCTCACCAAAACGAGCCAAATAGAGCTTTCCGGAGACTAAACTCGGCCAAATCAAACAAGGTATGAGCTTCAGCCTTTAAAATTTATTTTTATCACTAAAATATTCTAATTTCAGTAGCTTTTAAGTTTTGTCAAAGCATTCTTCCCGGATTGCAAAAAAAAAAAAACCATTGAACCTCATTTTGGTTGAGCGAAACAACATATATGGCCGTCTATCTCCGAAATTTCGACCAACCAACTAAGTTTTCCTATTTCTTTACATTTTACATTAGATTTCAGTACATTCCTCACTTGATTTTACACGGGACAATGCAAGTTAAGTCTAGGGGAATTCTTATTCTTATTAATGCTTCTTTTTCTTTTGATTTTTCACGTTTTAAGTCGTTTTCAAAAAATTTAGAAACCAAAACGTTTTATTGAGTCAAAACCACTCCAGAAAGATGCTAACTTAGAACTAACCACGTGACTAATGACTAGTGCTCCTAGTGTTAGTGTTTGATTGCAGTTTTACCGAACGAGATAGTTCAAATGGATCAGCAAACCGAGGCACCATATCACTAGATATTCGGGTAATCGTTAGCTACTCAAACATTTAATGAACTTAATTTTCTCTTCTTGGGGCTTGGTATACATTGAATCAGATTCCTCTTCGGATTTGACATAATTAAGTCTACGCTTCCCCTCTATCCTTTTTAATAAAAAGTTTCCAAAAAGATGCTTCTGATTGATGAATTTCGGATGTAAGGCAGTGATGTGAGTAAAAAGGACTCAAAAAAAATTGAAATGCATAGCCGATGAACCCGATTGTGCTTAATGAAAAAATTAAGAAATCGATAGAAAAAAAAATGATACCCTAGAAAAGTAGGGAAAATCGGTTCACATAAGGCTGATAGAAAAAATAAAATGATACCCAAGAAAAGTAGGGAGAAATCAGACTCTAAAAAGCATTTGAAAGTGAATAAGGAAGAGGAAAGGAATCAATTGTGGGTTGAAATTGTTAAGGATTTTTTTTGAGTTTGAGTCTATGTGTTCTTTGATCGATACTCCCTCGAAGAGACCGTACGCTATAGATTTTAGGACGTAGCGATGGAAAACTTTGGAACCCTCTGGTTGAATGTGGCATGAATCAAGGACGTTGCTAAAACTTATGGTGAAATACCGGGGGCTCTACCTAAATGTCAATGAATGTGTTAGTTGATTTTGTCAATCTAAGTTGCTAATAAGTTCAGGAAGATCAGGTATATTTCCACGTTTTTCAAACCTCTTCTCTGTTTTCTTTTTCTTCGCTCGAGGACGAGCTAGAAATTAAATCCCGGAGAGTTGATAACACAATTATTTTACCACTTTTCCTATGAATTTTATTAGGTTTTCTTTGTGTTTTTACACAACTTTATGCAATTAGAGGTATTTTCTTGTATTTCTTAGCGTTTTTGAGTCATTTAAGGTCAAACGGTGCATTTTAGAGCTTTATGGAGCTAATTGGGGAAAAACTCAGTTTTTCGATAATTTCCAAGCATCAGAAGTATTGTCCAAGAAAAATGCCTTGCCTTTAATGGATTTTGAGGATATTTGGACATGATCTAGAGAATTGAATTATCTTTCATCTCAAAGTTCTTTCAGGTCATTTGGAGAAGTAAACAAAGAGTTATACTAATATTACTGAAGACTGCTCCAATTGTCTCGCATATGAAGGTTGTGTAGAATGGGCATAACAAAAGGAAGACCATTTGGGTTCCGGACCAGACATTCTCCAGACTCAATAGAATCTATTCCATTCCTTTAAAGCCCAAGAACTCAACCAAAGGCCCTTTGACACGAAGCCTAAACATTATGAACCATTAAGGCCCGGTTTTACACTTTTGACCTAAAAAGTTATAACACTATATATATATATTCGTTTTAGACTATTAATTTCATAGATCTAGCCTAGATTAGTGTTGAATAAGTGTCTTAGGAGGGAGGGACGACACTCTTTGGGGTCGTGCCCTCTGTAGACTCCAAAGATCCATCATCATCTTTAATACATCTTCCATTTATCCATAATTCGATTCTATCTTCTCCTTTCTCCCTTCATGTCATTGATGATTTTCTGTTTACATGATATTCTTTGATTAGTTTTCATATTAGACAATAGGTAATATAGAGGTCAATAGCTTGCTAGATCTTTAATCGATTTGGGTTTTATCAATAACGTTATCATCTCTGCTTGATTTATAATGTTATTTGATGTGTAAGTATTTTAGTGGTTTTTATTACGGATTTGACTCAAGAATTATTGTTTTTAGTATGTATTTGGATCTCTTTGGCGCGGATTTGTGTTCTTTAGTGTTTTTACAGGAATCGAGCTTGGATGTGCGTAAAGATTTCATTTTGGACGGATTTCAAGCATCAGAAGAAGTGTGCGCGAAAAGCTGAAATACCCAGGAAAATGGATAAGGATCGATCGATCCTTGTTTTTGGATCGATCGAATCATGTCCCGTTTTGCGGACAGATTTTACGAAGAACCAAACCGAACTTATTTTGAACCGGATTTCATTACTAAGACCTAGGCTCGAGTTTCTTGTTTCATAATGCACTTTTCTGAGTTTTTGAGAGCAATAGAGAGATTTGTAACCTAGGGAGAAGAAGCATCTTCTGTACTTCGAATCTG
>OVAN01005691.1:190-22971 GCA_900406275.1 Anastatica hierochuntica | reverse complement strand
TTAGCTCCAGCTCAGTCTCAGTCTCTTGAGCATCCTGTATTGCATCAGGTGGTGAGGCAAACGGAGGAGGAGAGGAAGAGGGAGTCATCGCGGGGGAGGAAGAAGCCGAAGAAGACGCGGAGGAGGGTGACGCGACGATGAAGAGTAGTCGGAGAAGCCAAAGCGACGTGGTGGTGATCTCGGAAAACGGATCCGAGAAGGTGAAGTGTCAGATCGGGGTGGTTTTGGTGTCAGAAAAGGCTAGGGAGACCCAAGGAGGGGTCATGGTGGTCGGAGAAGGCGGAGCGGTGATGATGGAGCCCAAGTCGACGGTGATCGCGGGAGTGAAGTCGCCATCCAAGGGTTCCGAGGCGAGAAGCGGCATGATCATGGGTTCCGGTGGTGTCGCGGTGGTGATCGGAGGCTCCGACGGTGAAGCTGAGTTCCTAGAGGCGGTGAGCGGTGGTGGTGGGGGCGTGAACGGAGCCGGAGAGGGTTATGGGGGCTCGGGCGAGGCGGAAACCCTAGGTGGGGGAGTTAGCTTGCGGCACAAGTCGGAGGATGTTGGAGAAGCTAGGGTTTTCGGTGTCTTGGAGATGAAGGGAACCCCGGAAACCAGATTGAACCAGATTGCAGAAGTAAACCGGACCAGGTGGATAATCAGAACCTAGAACCAAACCGGAGATGCAAATCAAACTGAAGAAGCAACCGGACCAGAGAACCAGACCGGAGAGGATAAACCGGAAGATGGAGTTGCAATATTCTGCGGAGCTGCCATGCATCAATGTTGGGAAGCCGAAGCGGAATGTTCCCGGAAGCGGTGCAGAGAAGAACTAGTAGAAGCAGAAGAGACGCTCAGAGCCATGAAAAGGGAGTTAGCTTCAAGTGTGGTGAATCTGGACACATGACGAGAGAGTGTCCGGAAGGCAGAGTCTTTGGGAACCGGTGCTGGCGAAGAAGACCGGAACCCGGGAGATGTAGTTCAGGAGCCCGCAGCAGTCCCGGATAGGAGGCAGGTTCAGATTCTAGCTCGGAGAGATTGGCTGGAAGGAGTAGGGCCATCCTGCATTGGAAGGGAAGTGATGGGGGTGACGGGTCGAGCTGGAAACTCGACGGAAGCTCAGGAGTCTTCCACCTCGGTAAGCTTCTAGCTTTCGGAACTTTCCATTTTTGGAACTTTCCTAAAATGGCAGGTTTCCATTTTTAGAAAGATTCCATTTTTCGAAAGCTCCCTATTAGGGTAACTACTATTTATAGCAGGTTTTTATAAATAGTAAGTTTCCTTTTTAGGCAGGATTTCTTGTTTAGAGGACTAACCGGGTTCCCTTTTCAGGGTTCATCCTCTTCTTAATGAGGTTTCAGTTCAGGTGAGAAGGAGGTTGGCGGAGGATCGATCCGGGGAAATCAGAACGCTACTGAGGATCCTGCAGAAGTCCCAAGGATGGGAGTAGAAGCCGTCAACCACGGCGGCTATCAGACCATTAGGCCAAGGTGAGGAGTTCCCGCCTTCGTTCTCATTCGCTATTCGGTTAACTTCTCTAGCCTAGGTTTAATTTCAGCCAATGTCGAGCTATAAGTCACGACACAAATAATTAAATGTATTATGTATTATAAGTCATAATGACATATATGCCTAAGTGCAATTCTGTGAAATGGGTTGCTAAGTCGAGCCTAGGAAAGAGAGTCTTGCAAACCTAAGTCCTAAGATGAATAGGGTAAAATGACGATTGTTTGAGAACTACACCAAAAGACTTAGGTTAGAATGCATGAAAAATGTGATCCATGATGGATGGTCCCTTCCAGTGGGTGCGGAGCCCACTATAGGATCTTGAAGCGTGTGGTTGTCATTTTCCCTTGCTTTGGTGTAGTACCGTTGCGGCGGTAATCGAAGATTGTCTCTATCGAGGGCGAGAGGCCAACGGTAGAGGGCAATTACCATCCCTCGTTAGGTGAGACTCTTAGTTGAGGTCAAGAGACTGCGCGGGACGGTCCATCAGTTGAGCTACATAAGTAAAAGGACTGGCGGGTGTTAAAAGAAAGCCCTGAGTTCGGACATACCGGTTTTTCGAAGGGAATGTAAATGATAGTCTGGTCACTGGTCCCGGTTGCTGCAGGTTCTGTGGGATACTATGTTGAGTCATGAGTGGATCCGATGATGTGTAAACTACGATTTGGTTATGGCTGCGAGGGGGAAAAGTTGACACCAAGTCCAAAGGCATGTGTTTACTAGTTGTCTAGGAAAAGCGTCGTTTTAAAAGGAGTGTCTAAGAGTTTGAATCGTTTAAAAATCATTATGGCGAAGCCATCTGGAGCAGCCTTGGTATGGGACGGGGTTGTAACAGATGGGAGCAGTAGCCACCTTGTCTGGTAGTTGCTTTTGTGGCACGTTAGGTGTCTCTCATTGCTTACTGTGGGGTGGGGTTAGGCCTAGTCTAGCGGGGTTAAACGGGTAGCGGGTGAGGCGGAGTCGGGTTCGTCCTCACTGAGTGGCTTGTTTGAAAAGTCACTCACCCCTCTCTTTTCCTTCTTTTCCCTTTTGGTGTTTCTGCTGGTGCATTTAGAAACAAAATTATTGATTGGTTGGTGAAGCTTTCTCTGGTTTTGGCGATACCATTTGGAGCATTTCGGTTCCCTCGAGATAGGGATGTTACAGATACAAACTCTCTCAGCCACTTTTGGAAGACACTATTGAAGAGGACGGGAACCAAACTGTTAGTTTCAACAACTTGTCATCCCCAAACAGTTGGGTATACCGAAGTTGTAAACTGCACATTATCCACATTGCTAAAAGCTACCATTGGGAACAACTGGTTAGACAGCATACCTTATGCGGAGTTTGCATATAATAGAGCCACTCGTTTTGCTACGAAGTAGTCTCGATTCAAATTGTATACGGATTGAACCCTCTAACTCCAATGGATTTATCCCATTTACTCCAAGCCGAAGTTGTGAGCTTAGATGGAGTTGAAAAGGCAAAGATGGTTAAGAAGCTACACCATAAGGGTCGTGGAGAACCTAGAAAAGAAGTCACAATAGTATGAAAAGCAAGCTAACGAGGGAAGGAAGAAAATTGTGTTTGAACCGTGAGAGTGATTTTGGTTGCACATGAGATCAGAAAGTTTCCCACACAAGCAAAGCTCTAAGCTTCACTAAGAAGAGATAGACCATTCAGAGGGTTGGAGAGGATCAAAGACAATGTATACCACTTTAGTGTGATAGACTTTGATAGGTTTGATGTAGATGATGGTGATGTTTTGGGATAAAAACAAAATCAAGAGGGAGGGAATGATGATAACATCAATAAAGAAAGATCAGAGGACATTCAATTGTGCCAGAGCTACATGTGACAAGATCAAGGGATCGCTTTCTTAGAGATAAAGTCAATGCCTACGTAGAAGAGCTTCTTGGTTCAAATAGGAACATACATACCAATCAAGCAAGCCAAAAACAAGAAGCAATGGACCAGAACCACAACAATTTGATAAGTGAAGACCAAACTCAACTTAAGAAAGACCTTATAAAGACCAAAATTGACCAACTATATTTATCAAGGCGTTCCTACCTCAGTTTGATGACTAGAACCTTACTGAGAAGAATACACTCATTTGACCTCTACTGAAGCCTTTCGACAAAATATTCTACGAGTACTATAAAGACTTGAAGTTAGAAGATTCAATCTGAAAGGCACTTTCATTCATGTTTAAAAAAAGGCCAAGGTACGTTTTACCGTTTTTAGTTACGTTCTAAAGAGTTTCCATTTTGCAGGTTGAATATCAACTTTTATTTGGCAAATTTTCCTTGTATTTTCTATGCTTTTTATTTTTATTTCCTTTTTATTGTAAAGTGATTGTGTGGTTGTTGGATGAGACATATAAAAGGCTAAAAAACCTTATGTCTTTTGGCCTCAGCCAAGAAAAAAAAATGTCATATTGAAGATCTGCAAGAAAATAGCAAATATGGAGACGGTGATGTTCAAGAAAGATGAACCATGGAAATGTTTAAATGAAAAACAACGATAACCATGATTTTACATGATTTTCTTATGGATTTTGTAGATTTTTTTTTTATTGTTTTTAAGAAACTCTATGCATGGTAAAAGTATTTCCTGTATTTGTAGTGTTTTGTGTAAACTCATGCCAAACTATGCAATTTGGAGCAATATATAGCTAATTGGATCAAAACCAATTCATGGACTGTTTCTAACTATCATATATGACGGAGGCTTCTTAATCAATGGAATTTGATAAAATATGGACAATAGCTATAAAATTCAGCTTACTTTCATAAGGAAGTAGTTTCACAACATTTAGGGCACTGGAGCAAGAGATACACTCAATCACTTGAAGAATGGTATACTGAAGATAGGATGACGATTTGGTTTAGTACAAGAATTTTATAAGACCAAAGTAGATGTATAACAAGAACTTTCATTCCAAAGAACTAAAGTCGTATATTTTACAAGAATGACGATTTGGTTTAGTACAAGAATTTTACAAGACCAAAGCCTTCCTTCTAAGAGTCGTAT
Source organism: Anastatica hierochuntica (assembly GCA_900406275.1). Lineage (NCBI taxonomy): Eukaryota > Viridiplantae > Streptophyta > Magnoliopsida > Brassicales > Brassicaceae > Anastatica > Anastatica hierochuntica. The sequence goes on along the minus strand of OVAN01005691.1, from coordinate 18,467 downwards.
ATTTTAAGGCACGAGTAGACTAACTTAAACTAATTTGACTGAAGGTCGACAAGCATTAGGTCTACTTGTTTTTAGCCTTGATTTTTAGGGAGTTGCATTTTTTTAAAGTTAAATTAGGAGCATTACCCTTAAAGGTCGTGCCTTTCCCATCTCAAAGGATTTACACATTCTTCATTGTTTAGTTAATAAACACGGTTTTCTCATTTATCTCTTATCTCTGATTGATATGATGCTTTCTTTTCTGGACTTCTGTGTATTTTAAATTTTTAATCTTGAGTATTTTTCTAGCTTGACATTAGGTTTTCATGAAGTCATGATCTTGTTTTATTAAGGTTTCATATCTATTAGTGTTTATCGATAACGTTATCACCTTTACTTATGCTTAATACTATTTGATTGATTGGATGTCTTACGAATTTGAATTTAGGTTTGTATGCATTCCGAGAATTTTTCTTAATACTAGAACTAATATTTGGTGAAATATTCTATATAGGCAACAAAAGTGGATCATTATGGAATTGCAAACAATCAATCATATACACTAGTTAATGCAAACTTTTCTTCTACAAGAACAGTGCAAAAGTCGAGTCTCTTCGCTGCTAAAAGTATAAAATCTTGAGCCTCGAAAGTATGAGGATTTATAACTGGATTGTGATCTAAACTTAAGCATAAATCTCCTAAAATCTAAACCTATCATCCTAGTACATGATTCATGCGGATTCCTATTTGTTGTCTTTCATTAATTTCTTCTTTGGTTTCAGCTCTCAATCGTTTCTTTAATTCAAAATAAAAAACCAAAACCAAATAATCTTTTTTTTACTAGGTAGTTTAAAAAGTCATAAATCCTTATTGCACTACTAATTCCTGGATTCGACCACAAGGTACTACCGTGATTGATGTGTAATTGCAGAATAGTGTCACTAATTTAGATGAAACTTGACACGACATCAAACATTATGATTCAGTTGCCTGTGACTTGTCAACTGCCTAAGGATTTCAATCTAGTATAAGGATTTTGATCTAGGATAAGTCTTGAAAATTTTTCTTTTCTTTTTTTCCTTTTTACTTTTTAATTTCTTTTTTTTTCCAGATTTTTTCCTTTTTCACTTACTATACCATTTTGAGTCTTTTGATTTTAATAAAATAAAATGAGGAATCTCAACATTGTTCATGCTATGGCCACATTTTTGATGAGTTCTAACCTTCACGATCATCAACAAAATCCAAACCAAAGAGACGAAGAGTTGTACCTTCAAAGAAGCGATCTAGTAGTGAATGCACAATTGGAGAGCGTTTCTTAAGTCCTATGCTACTAGAAAATCATTATCATCAAAATCAGCAAGCCCAAGAGGAATCTCAAAAGAATCAAACGAAATTTGATAACCAAGGGCTTATTTGATTTTCAGGAAATGTGGGTCACCGTGAAAATTACATTTAAACGCCTTACCAACTACATCCGTCCCCTTTTCAAGCTTATAATCACATGAAAATGGAGACTCTCAAGTGAAAAATTGAATCTTTGGTGGCACAACTCATTAAAGATCAAAGAGAAGCGGAGCAAAAGTTTAAAACAAAACTTGATAGCATGTACTTCGGCCGAAGTGAGAAGTTTAGAGTGACTAAAGTTCAATTATAGACCTTTGAAGACTCTATAAATGCGATAAAAGTGGCTGTCAAGGAGCACTCCAATCCATTTTTGCGAAATTCATCAAACCGAAGAAACCGACTAAAATTTGAATGTGACACTAATAGTAGGAAGAAATGTGTATCAAATTAAGCACGTGGAGAACATGAAAAGGATTGATTCCAATGGAATTCTGACCACGATTTCAAAATCAGAAGGATTCAGACCTAATTTTGAAGAACGACGAGACATAAGGCAAAATTAGCGAATTTGCCACAAAAACTGATGAGATCAACGCTCAAGTGGGAGATATCACGAAAATGATAGATCATGATTCTCATGAACTTCAAACTTTAGGAGCTAAGCTTTATGGTGTTTACATTTACCTTGAATATGAAAGAAGTGTTGTGAAGACACTAAATCTCATACGATTTGAAGATAACCTCATGAGAAGTAAGTAAAGTCTTAAATCATGGTAAGTCAAGGGGTGATGAGCCATGTTTTACTCCAACAATTACATGCCTTTGCAAGATGACACCAATGATCCAAGTTACACAATAGAGAGAAAAAACTTGATTTTCCTATAACTGATTTTCCACAAGTTAAGCGTGTTACAAATCCCATAGATATTTATGTTGAATCATTGGGAACACAAGTTAAGCGTGTTACAAAACCCTTATCTAGGCAGTCTAATCATAAAGAACTCAAAAGTCGAGTTATAGACTTTCTGGCAAACACTTTACGGGTGACAACTTATATGTCTATTTCGTTCGATTTTATTTTGATTTTGTTTTTTTTTTATATTAATCCTTTGATTAATCTTGTTTTTTCGAGGTTTATAATATTTTGAAAAGATTTTTGATGTGTTTCATAGTAACACACGTAGGAATCGAAAAAATTGGACAAAAAAACCTTCTCGACATGTTTGGATCGTCCGTATATTCCCACCCAATGGCAGAGCAATCCCAACAATTCATACCAAAAAGGTGCACCTTACCCAAAAAAACGATGAAATGCCCCAACCAAGGCATGCCACAAGCCCATCCATACCAGTCATGTACCCAAAATGTCCCCAAATAGATGTTAATAGTCTGCTAGCTGACAAAATGCAAGTTCACCTATTTGTGCCGTCCACTCCTCTGTACCAATCCCACATCCTTTTCCCCCTTCAACTGATTATTATTAGTCTGGTAATAGGTGGAACTCTCTGCTTGTGCACGTGCATCATTATACACCCCCCCACGCCCCCCCTCCCAGGTCAACCACCCTCCACTATCAGTGGGACCAAGTTAATCCCCCAACCGATATTTTTACCCAAAGGCCTTGAATCCTAATCGCACCACCTCCCCTCTCACCAGCCACCACAACACACCCTTTTCCCTAGATAGCATCTCTCCTTCCCGAACTGATATACCACCTTTCCACCACCCACATGACCATCCAACCATTCATCAACCGTTCACATATAATCCACAATAAAGGCTTTGCACTAAAATGAGTTTTGGTGAATTTTCAATAGAAGCTATAAAATTAAGTTAGATTTTGCATGGAAGTTTTTCACGTCATTTGGAAATGTGGATCAAGATATATTCCAATTTACTGCAGACTGGTTCAGTTGGCTTCCAAGTAAAGGATGGATAGAATGGCCATAACTCGAGGATGACGACTTGGGTTTCGTACAAGACTTCCACAAGATAAAGTAGATGCACTCAAATCCTTTTCATCCCTAAGAACTCAAGTCAAATTCTTTGTGAAAGAAGCCTAATATTTGAAGATCCGATAGTACCTAACTTAACCTAATTTGACCTAAGTTGGACAACCATTATAAATATTTAGCTTTTATTTAGCAGCGTTGCAATGTTTTAGAATAGGACATTTAATAGACTGGGGTAAAAATCTTTTGGATTGTTCCCTTTCCATCTAAAATTTTTAATACTTCATTGGTTCATAAATAAAGTTGGATTTCTTGTTATTCTCTTTTTATGCTTGATATTAAGCTTACTTATCTTGCTTTCTGTGAGTTTTTATGCTAAATATTTTTTTAGTTTGCTAGTTTGACAATAGATTTCCATGAGGTAATTTTCTTCTTTGATTAGGTTTCATATCTATCATGGTTTATCAGTAACGTTGTTACATTTCCTTATTCTCAATTCGATTTGCTTGTTAGGTCGTCTTGCGAATTGAAGCTAGGTTATTATGAATTGCATGATCTTGTCATACTACTCGAACGAGTATTTGGTGAGCATTTCGATATAGGCAACGAAGTAGATCAATATAAAATTGTGAACAATCAATCTGATACACTCGTTAATGTACACTTGTCTTCTAAAAGGATCGGGCCTCTTTAGTTTTCAAAAATATAGAATCTCGAGCCTCGAAATTGTAGAAGATTTATCACTGGATTTCGTTCTAATCCTAAGTCTAAATATCTTCAAATGAGAACTATACTATCCTAGTGCCTGATTCTCTCCGAATTTATATTTGTATACAGTCTCACTTTCTTTAATTTCTTCTTCACATTAAGTACAGATTCCTTTCTCTAATTCTAATAAAATCTAAAACTAACCCATTTTTTTTATCTTCTTAGCTAGTTTGAGAGTCCATAGATCATTAGTGCACTACTATTCGTCATTGATTTTATCCTAAAGTACAACTATAATTGTTGCTTACTTATACGGTAGTGTCATCAATTTGGGTGAAAATTTGCACGACATCAATCAGCTCGATTTTACAAAAATGAGCCAAGTCGAACTTCAAAGCGACAAAACTCAGCCACATCACGAAAGATCTGAGTTATAAACCCTAAACTTCATTTTCAACAGTAAAATATGATATTTTGAGTAGAGTTTCATTATGGTACTTTCACCAATAAAAAAATGGTCAAACAAATTTTGTTTCTGCTTACCCCTAATCACTCAAACGGTCATTCAAACGCCAAAATCGGATCATAACCAAGGTGTTTTCTATTCACTCAATTTACACTAGTTTTCAGTGTCATCTTAATTTTATTTCGCTGTTGGATGATTCAAGCTAAGTTTGAGGGATTCCAATCGTTATATATGGTTCTTTTCTTTTTATTTTACACTTTTGAGTTGTTTTCGAAGTTTTTCGATATAAAAATGTTTTACTGAGTGGAAGTTAGTAGGAAAACAAGATTTTATTTGAACTAAACACGTTGAAATAATGATCTAGCAACCGTAGTATCGGTGCTTTACATTATTTTTACTCAACGAATAGCCATTTAATGAATTATCCACTTGAGACAACCATAACCCTTGAATATTTAGATAATTCGGAGCTGCTAAAAAATTTAACAAATTTAACTTTATCATCTTGAGGTTTGATACGCATTGGATTAGACTCGTCTTTTCCCTTTCTCCTGCTTTCAATAAAATAATTGAAAGAAGGTACCCATATATGCATATAAGTGAAAAATGAACGTAAGAAAATGAAGTGAAAGCATAGGATTCACATCCTCTTGGACTCAAAATTTCAAATCCGAATGTACTTATATATTAAGCAAAAAGAGATTTGATAAAATATTGAATTGATACCATAAAAATTAGGAAAAAACGACATTTAGGGTAAAAGGAAGTGGAAAGGCATTCATATGATGGATTGGAAGTTTTAGTAACATGAAAGAGTGCATGTCTACATTTTCTTTGATCAATATTCCCTAGTCGAGACTGCATGATCTAGATTTTAGGGAGTTAGCTATGAGGATGATGGATCACACTTGTGAATAGTGAATTAAATCAAGGACGTTACTAACCTAGTAGTAATGTCTTGAAGGTTCGATCTAAATGTTACCCCAGTGTTGATGTGGGGTCAAGTTTTACCACAATCAAAACCTAACTATAAGTGAACAACATTCGTAGTAATACTTAGGGATTAAATTCACAAGAACTAAATATTCACACATAGGACTCACTTTGGACTTAGCTAAGAAGGAGATATTCATTTGGAGTTTGGGATTTTTATTTGGTATTTTCATTGTTTAGAATTGCAAATGAACTTATTATAGCATGCATATGTACTTTGGATAGATCAATGTAACGATATGCATCAAACCACATAAAGTGGAAGCAAGCAAGCTTTACTAAATTCGATTAGGTGCATAGTGCATCAATCTAAAACTTAACCACAAATATAAATCCTCTTAACTTTCGAGGCTCATGATTCTATACCCTTAACAACCAAGTGACTGAGTTTTTGTTGGTCCTTGCAGAGGAAGCTCATTAGCTCCATGTTGATAAAACATAATCAATTTGTAGTCTAATTCAAAAAAACTCATAAATCCCATCCTAATGTCTAACATGCAAACTAATCAATAAAAATTTTAACCATAAAATAATTCAATAGAGCAAACATTCATATCAAATCAAAGAGAGAAGGATAGATAAACCCAAAATACAGAAGCAATATAGACATATTCAGATGAGACAGATCCTTTTGAGGCTACAAAAAAGGACATTGCCAACAAGGGTTTCAGCCCCGATTCCTGAGGCAATTAGTCAATCTAAAACCTATTCAAGTTTCATTAAAAAAATATTTTAAAAATTATTCATTATCTTCCTCACTTGGATCAAAATGTATAAAATTCAGTCATAAACCCTCAAAATGATGAGCTTCATGTCAAAGGGCCTTGAATTGAGTTATTGGACACAAAAAGGGTTGACATAGTGTCACCTGAGTCTGGTGAATATATGGTGATACACCCTTATTTTACCACTTTTTCTTTAGGTTTTAGTATGTTTTTTTGGTATTTTTTACAAAATCCTCAATGATTAGAAGTAGTTTCCTCAATTTGTGCTACTTTGAATAATTTCACGTCAAACAATGCATTTTGGATCTTTAAGGCGCCAATTTAAGCAAAATTAGTTTCTGAACAATATCCAAACATCATAATCCTTTCCTCAATGGATTTTGACGAAATTTGAACAAGAGTTATAGAATTGAATTAACTTTCACATTTAAGTTTTTTCATCTCATTTAGAGCAGTGGGCAAAGTGTTACACCAATTTTAGTGAAGATAACTACAACTGCCTCGCTTATGATGGGTGCGTGCGTGGAAAGGTCAAATAATAGTCGTAGGAGGTTGGGGCGACACCCTTTGTAGCCTCCAAAGAACCCATCTCATTTCAATATATCCATACTTCTTCCACTATCCATTTTGATTTATCCTTCTCTCTTTAATTTGATATAAATGCTTGTTTAGTTGTTTGATTTCGTGTTTACACATATATGATTAATTAGTTTGCATGTTAGACAGTAGGTAACATGGAGTCAATGAGTTTGTTTGAATTGGATTATGACACGACTATGCTTTATCATTAACGTTATCACTTTTTCTTATGCTATAATGTTATTTAACTTACTAGGCCAGCTCATGAATAGATCATAGTTTAGTATGTTTATAACACTATTTTTTTGCTGTTTTTAGTTGAGTTTTTACTTATTTATTTGTAGGTTTTTAATGTTTTTGTTCTTTCGAGGTAGTTTTCTTGTATTTGTGATTTTAGGAACGAAACACATTAAATCATCAAAAAGAATGGGAAATGTGCTGATTTGGACTTCATTCATATTGCCAAGCATGTTTCAGAGTCGGATAAAGAAGATGGAAGCTCAATTGATCGAGTCACATATTATCAATTTGGACAGATTCTCAGTGTCAGAAAGATTGCCTTGAAAGGAGATCTTATCTTCATTGGATTCAGCTGAAATATGGATTGAAGATAGAAGTTTGAGTTAACTTTCAAATTCAAGTGATTTGAAGAGCTTCGAAGTTTGGACCGAGAAGTTATAAGCGTTTAAGTGGAGACATGTCTGTATATCTCGAAAATGAAGCAAGTGGATCATCAACGCCAATTCCCATCGGGTGCCTTGATATTTTCCACTAATTCAGAGTACAAGATTGTCATAGACCGATGGAAATGGAATTTTGAGGCTAGAGACAGATTTATAACATAACTTTCGGTTCGCTTAATCGATTTCGATTCCGTCAAGACCAACATAACCAAGGACGACCTAAGAAATACCTAGCATTATAAATACGTGTTTTTAGCCTTTAGGGAGAGGGAGAACCACATTTTTTAGCAGAGCTGTCATAAGCTCTTTATGTTTTTCATTGTTCTTCGTTGTCGCGAGACTTTGTGGAGAGATTCGATATGTAATTCGATGTAGAGAATATTTCTAAACTCTACTCTTAATTTATGAAGAAATAATTGATTAAATTGATGTTTTTCGTACTTCATGTCTGAGTAATTAATTTGCTAGGTTATAAGGTTTTTCAAAGAGATCATTTCATCATAGATTACCAAGTGTTAGTTAGGCATTCATATTGTCTTTCTCTCCGTTGATTATACTACATGATTACTTTATCGCAGATTTAGTAGTATGATCAAAGGTAGATTTATATTACAAAATCTTGATAATTCACCCGAAAGTAATCTTTGACAAGCTGGTTGCAAGGAGGATTTGAAAGTAGGTTGTCTTAGCTCAGTGAACTTATCAAAACTTGTATCAATATAATGCATGTTTAACTTCTACAAATACCGTACGAAAGTCGAGTCCCTTGGTTGATTAGGCATAGAATCCCAACCCTCGGAAGTGGAGGGGATTTAAATAAGTGTTTTCGAGTTCTAGGAGGTTCTTAAGTTCTAATTCCTAGACATTACGGTTACTTTGATCCATGATTCTCTGCAAATTTTATCAATGCCTAATGCTTTTCCTCATTGATTTACAACCCTTTTACTTTCCTTTGGTTGCTGTCTTTTCATTATTTCACTCACCAAATAACATTTATTTTCTGTTTTTGCTAAATCATTTATAAAATTTGTAGTGTACGATCTAAACCCTCGTTGGATCGATATCTGAACGACTACAACTATGTTGTAGATTTGCACCTGTAGTGTCGTGTTATGGGTGAAACTTGACAACGCATCAAGCTTTCTAGCGTCTCATAACACCATTATTTTACCACATTTTCTATGGATTTTGATAGGTTTTCTTAGTGTTTTTACACAAATTTATGCAATTAGAAGTAGTTTTCTTGTATTTTTAGTGTTTTAAGTCATTTCAGGTGAAACAATGCATTTTAGAGCTTTATGGAGCTTATTGGATAAAAAGCAAGATTCTTGACAGTTTTTGAGCATCAGAAGTATCAATCAAGACGAAGGTCTTGCTCTTAATGTACTTTGTTGAAATTTGGAAAGGAGCTAGAGAATTGAATGGTGCATATAAAGTCCAAAACAAAAGGAAGACCATTTTTTCCAACCAGAAATTCTCTAGACTCAAGTGGATCTACAACTAAATCCAACCAACTAAGCTCAAGGCTATTTGACACGAAGCCTAATCATTATGAGACCTTAAGGGCTGATTATACACTTTTTGACCTAGAAAGCTAGAATACTATATATAGTTTCTTTAACCATTTAATTTCTCAGAGATTTGAATTAGATTAAGGTTGAATAATTTTCTTAGGTGGTGGGACGACACCCTCTGGGGTCGTGCCCTTTTTAGCCTCTAAAGATCCATCTTCATCATCAATACATCTTCCATTCATCCATAAACTTTGTTCTATCTTCTCCTCCCTCCCTTAATGATTATGAATGCTTGTTGTCCTTAATTATTTTGTGATTACATGATATTGTTTGATTATTTTTCATGTTATTCAGTAGGTAATAAAAGTTTAATAGCTTGCGTGAATTAGATTTTTAATTGATTAGGCTTTATCAGTAACATTATTATCTCTGCTTGATATATAATGCTATTCAACTAAGAATGTGGTTTGTGAATAAATCTTGAGTGGTATGCATTCCAGAATCTTGAAATATTGCTGGAACTATTACTAGATGAGCCTTTCTAAATAGGGAACAAAAATGGATCTATTTAAACTTGTGAACAATCAACCTTGCTCGAATTAATGTATGTTTCATTACTACAAGGTCGTTCATAAGACGATGTTCCTTGGTTATTAGATATAGAATTCCTACCCTCGAAAGTGGAGAGGATTTACCTTCGTGATTTTGTTATAGACCGGAGCATTATCCCATAGTTTATTTCATTATCTTCCTTGCTTGTTAAACACTCTCTGCTGGTCTGATGCATATTGATCATTCATCAATCCTTTGTAAATTAGCATATAAAATAGGATTTCATTTTTCATAATTAAAACATAAAAATCAAAATTAACCCTACATATTTCCTTCTAAGCTCTATCCGAAAATCAATGGGTCTAAGTGTGTAACTCTAATCCCTACAAATTCGATCCCTGAGTATTATTGCGGATGGTGTACACTTGTAACTAGGTTTTAAATGGGGTAAAACTTGACCCCACATTAAGTTTTTGGTGCCGTTTTCGGGGATTAGTAGTCTTTGCCTTAGAATTTAGATCTAGGATTTAGTCTAAGAAAATTTTCTTTCTTTTTATTGTATGTACATTCGATTTCTGTAGAACTTGGAATTCAATTTTTCTACTACCATTAGGAACTTAGATTTTTCTTTATAACTTTTTTTAGGATATTAACATTTAAATTTAGATTAGGATTGCTAAAAATTTTGCGCCTCTAAGTAGGAATTATCTCTTAATTTAAGATTATATTTTTCCGTTTTTAGATTATAATTCGTTTTATATGATACTACTAACTTTTGCTCTTTGATTTTTTTTCCATGGAAACCAATATGAAAATATGATCATATCCTAACCATCACCACGTTTTTGAGGAGTTCAAACCCCCATGATCATCATAAAAATTTATAGTACGGAGGAGCCAAGCTATATCCTAAGAGACATCAACCATCAAGAGATCCTGAATAGCCGAAATTTCGCACCCATAGAGGATATGATCCATAGAATTGATCACGCCTCAGATCAACCATTGTGGTGTTTTTCTTTACTCAAATACTGCTGGTAATCATCATAAACTCCTGCCAATACGAGCAAGACTTCAAGGAGGTCACCGAAGCATCGAAAACCGAAGATTTCTGCTATTTCTACCACATGATGCTCGACAATAAATCACCATTATACCTTTGGCCAGCCACGTCCTACCCCTTCTCCTGTTCATCATTACGTGCCAATGGTACCTTTTAAGTGTTAACTTGAAGTCTTGGTGGCATGATTCATTAAGGATTGAAGAGAAGTGGAGCAAATGTTCGAAAACGGAGCTTTATAACATGAAATTCGACCTAACAAAGAACTTTGGGAAGCTTGATGCTAATCTCCATACCCTTAAATACCCTTGAAAACTCTCTAACTACATTGGACGAGCCTATCAAGGAAAGATTTTCAGCCCGTTCCAAAGGAGATCATAACACCAAAGAAACCGAAGAAAAATTGAAATGTGGCGTCAATCGGAATAAACTTTTTCTACCACGTAGAGCACGTCCAAAGCTTGAAAAAATGATACTCAAGAAATTATGTACCTTGATTTCAAACTCAAAAGGATCTACAATGATCTTCTTATGAAGAACAGAGAGCTAGAAGGCAAAAATTGGTGAATTCACAACAAAATCGATGAAATCAACACTCGAAGAGAAGATGTCCAGCTGATCATGGATGAGATGGACCTTGATTCTCATCAAATTCAATCATGAAGAGCTAATTTTGATGGATTATGCATTTTCCTTGAAGAATATGAAGAATAACATGTATAGAAGGCCTTTTAAAACCCACACGTTTTAAGATGTACCCAAGGAGCAGTAAGGAACGTGATTATCCATGCTGATTCAAGGGTTTTCAAGTCATCTTTTACTCCACATATGGTGTATTACAAGCCTTGGATGAAGACCCTCAGGATTCAAGCTACAAAATCGAGAAGAAAAGCTCGGTTTGTTCTTAAACGCAAAGAATTTTTCAGAACTAAAGAAGAAGTCTTGGAAGCAGTAGCAGCTGCTAAGGTTGGTCTAATTGGACTATGGAATTCATAAATATCAACAAGAAGTCACCCAATACGAGCAGCACATTCTCACTTCCATCCAAGACGATTTAAAAGTCTCGTCTCTATTCCATAGTATGAACCGAAAAAGAAAGCTATGGAACCCATTGAAATCTAAGTTTATTCATTGGAAACATGAGCAAAAAAAGTCACAAACCTCCTATATGAGCATCCTCATCAATTTAAAATACCTACGGATCGAGTGATAACACTATTATTTTACCGTTTTTGGTTGGATTTTTACTCATTTATTTGCAGGTGTTTAAGGCTTTTTCGACCCTTATAGGTAGTTTTCTCTTATATGTGATTTCAGGGACGAATCACTTAAATCATCAAAAGGATGGAGAAATGTACTAATTGGACCTTATTCATATTACCAAGAAAGTTTCGCTGACGGATCATGGAGACGGAGGCTTAAACACTTGATTTTTGCATGTTACCAATCTGGACAGATTCTCAACATGAGAAAGATTGCCATGAAAGAAGGTCTTCCCTTCATTGGATGGAGATAGAATTTGGTCAGAAGTTGGAATTTGATGTTAGATTTTAAGTGCATGTGGTTTGAAGTTATTTGGTGCTGTAACCGAGAAGTTTTAGTCGTTTAAGCGAAGACACATTTGTCTGTCTGTCTCGGAAGGGAAGCAAATGGAGTAAGATTTGAAGTTGTGACCGGGTGATGTCGTGGACACCACCAGCCAAGTGCTCATTTTTAGGACATTCCGGTCGTAGAGACATTTCGTGGTCAGAGACAGATTTTTCCTCATAACTTTCGTTTCGCTTAACCGAATTTGATTCCACAAGAATCGACATAACCAAGGACGGCCTAAGAAACACTAGAATTATAAATAAGTTGTTTTTAGCCTTTAGAAAGAGAGAACCTTGAACTTTTAAAAAGAGTTAAGAGCCGTCAAAAGCTTTGAGAGATCTTTTCTTTTGTTCTTCAAGTTTTGAAGTGTTCGTTGGAGAGATCGATTCCATACTTTGTCACAGAGAAGATTTCTCTACCCTTGATCTATTTATTGATGTTTTTCTCATTGATTGCTTGCTGTTTTTCGTGCTCTATGTCAGAGTAGTTCATTAGTTAGGTTTGTAGACTTCTCAAAGAGATCATTTTATCATGAGACGCTAGTATTTTATTAGGGATTCATATAGTCTTTGTCTCGGTTGATATTTATGAATGATTACTCTATTTTTGCATCTAGCAGTTTGTCCAGAGGTAGATCTTCATTCTAAAAGCTTGTTAAATCACCTAAACTAAATTTTTGACAAGCTAGGTTAAAGGAGGCTTTGAAAGTAAGTCACCTTGGCTATGTGAACTTATCGAAACCTATGTCTATTTATGCATGCTAATTTATTTTAAGACCATTCAAAAGCCTAGTTTCTTTGATATTTAGTATAGAATCCTGAGCCTCTAAATTGGAGAGGAACTAAATTAGTGTTTTCGAGTTCTAGACGTTGCTTAATTCTAATCCCCAAAAAAACTGATTATCTATATAATGCACGATTCTCTGCGAATGTCCTATGTGCCTAACGCTTTTTCTCATTGATTTACATCCTTTTAATTATTTTAAGTTGATTTCTTTTACTTTGAAACTCACCAGACAACCTTTTTATTTTCTGTTTTAGCATAAATTAATCCTAAAATTCGTAATGTAAGATCTTAGTCCTCGTTGGATCGATAACCTGAAGTACGGCAACTACGCTGCTCACTTGCAGCAATAGTGTCTTATGGGTGAAACTTGACATGAAATCAAACTTTCTGGCGCCGTTATCGGGGACTTGATTCGTTGCCTACGAACTTTTCTTTATTGATTTTATTTTCTGTTTTTACCTCTTTTTCGTTTTTCTTTTCGGATTTTATGCAAAGGAGACCTTCTTTGGACGACCCATCTATAGTCAATTCTCCCATTGACATCATTGAACGTACCTTAAAGAGACAAAAGGAAAAAGATTGCCTACTATAGAAAATCCGAACCAGAATCCTCCTCACGGACAGCCACATCTTGTAGACAATCAAACTGTTCTCACTGAACAAGGAGACGTAGCTGCTGGCCATGGACTTTCCATCTCCCCTGCCGCCCTTCTTCTACCTAACACCAACTTACCTACTGTTATAGGACTTCAAGGAGTCTAAAGAAACCCACAAGAACCTCTTGGTGTTGCCCCCGTTCGACAAAACTAACCACGAAGAGGAAATGCACATTTTCGAGTGGATAACCCACACCAAATTCAACCTGGGAATTTAGTTGGATTAAAGAAACTCCCACAACTACTTAAAGTCTTAATTAACCAAGGTTTACCTTAGAATCAGACCCCTCAAAGATGAGCCCAACAAAATCAGCCTCGCAATCCTCAAACTATTCGAGATTTCGATTCTTCTAATGCATTTTTCTTGGATAGGAATCCAATTCGCCCTCCTCAAACTCAAAAGAATGATTTTGAGATTAAACCTCAAATCATAGCCTTGGTGAAGCAAAATAAATTTCAAGGATTGTCCACAGAACATCCACTTGACTATATCGACACATTTGAAGAGATCTACAATACGACACGTACAAATAGAGTTCCACCAAACTACTTTAAGTGTATGCTTTTTACATTCTCACAGAATGATAAGGTTCTTATATGGATTAAGTCGCTGCCACAAAAATCTATCGCTACGTGGGGCAAATACAAATGTGCATTTATGAACCAATTCTACACTAAGGAGAGATCAAGCTCCATTCGAAGAAAAATCTCAGGCTTTCAACAAGAACGTACATAATCCTTTTATGGAGCATTAGAAAAGTTCAAGGAGTACACAAGGAACTACCCAAACCATGGTTTCTCTGAATGTAATGTATGGAATATCTTCTACTATGGTATCGACCATAAATACAAGCTTTCTCTAGACACGACCAACAATTGGAGCTTTATGACTAAATCTGTGCCTGAAGCCAAGCTTTTGATTGAGGATCTAGCTCCTAGTGATTCCAATAGTGATCCTACTTTTGATAGAAATGTGCGTGGATCCATCAACTCAACAGGACCCATGCAAATTTCAGAGCTAAAGATGATGATTTCTCAACAACTAAAAGATAGACAAGGCGTTCATGTTGTCGAGACCATTGGAGACGCTAACAAGACTCCAAATATGGATTATTTAGAAGATTAAACAGAGGAGAATGAGGAGAACTACATTGATGGAAATTTTAGAAACAAGGGATAAAACCTAGGAAACCGAAATAACTCAAATTTGTCCTACCAAAACACTAACGTAGAGAACCCTCAAGATCAGTAATATACTCCTCAAAAAGCCCAAAAAGGAGCTTCCTATCAGCCTAAGAAACAACCTTTTAAAAAAAGGAGCGTACCAACTGAGGCAACCATTCACTTATCCTGAAGCCAATGCATCGAACCTTGAATAGAGCAAGCTTGAGACAATGCTGAAGCAAATCTCTCAAGAGATGAAAAAAAAACACATGGAGGTTAATGAGAGGCTTGAAAACATCTACAATGAGCTTATAATGAAGTATGAAGCCATTGTAACTCACTCAAACGAGCGAAGCTATCAAGAAACAAGAAAACTTGGCGAAATCCTTATGTAAGGTCGTCAACATAAAGGAAGCTGAGGAGGTCGTGTCTACTGCTAAGAAACCTCTTTAAGACCTAAATTTTCAAGGGAAATCACCTATGGATCGTTTACCAAACGAATCTAAGAGAGCTTACAAGAAGAGACTTAAGACGATTCCTTTAGAGAAGATAGAATGCCAGGAAAATTCATCATTCTTTGCTCAATAAAAAGTTATGATTGATGCTTGCTTATGTGATATTGGAGCTAATGTGAACATGATTTACCTAACCATTGGTATGTACCTAGGGCTCTCAAACTTCCGACCATCTCTAATCTCTACCAAATATGTAGATATGTCTATATCCACACCATATGGATTTTTCCCGGTGTTTTGCTTAAAGTAGGAGGATTTATCATGCTTATTGACTTTCAAGTCATTTTTACTGAAGGAGGGAAGACAAATACACTTATCCTTGGCTAACAATTCTTAGCTACTGCTCGAGCAATATTCGATTTTCCAAACAAAAGGATTTGCTTAGTGAGAGTGAACAACTAAGTCTTTTACCCTACTGTGAGCTACAACTCCAGGGTAAATAAAGCTATTTAGTAGGACAAGAAGGTTATTCTAGACCCTGGAGATAGCCATGAGACACAGTAAGTCTCAAAGAAAGAAGTTACATCCATCAAAATGTCAATTTCTTCAAAACCGACAAAAATGGATGAAAGGAAAGACTCTTGTGCCATCGAGGTACAAACTGACCCTTTATTGGACGTAGATGAAGAAGAGGAAGAGGTTTACAAGTTTCTAATATCCTATGCTAAATTAAAGATCTGAATCCCCATTGGTCTTTATTTGAAAAACTAAGAAATCTACAAAAAGAAGCTCGAGAACACTCTTAAGCTATTCCCGAAGGAAACTATAATTTATGATTCTACTGGAGGCACGCATGATGATTTCAAATCACCCTTTAACACCAATTCTAGAGACTTGAGAAGCTAAAGGAACCACAATTCTTTTAGGGGAAACCGATCACGCTTAAAAAGTGAAGGGAGTCGAGCTAAGACTCAAACAAGCCCTTTGTGGGAGGCAACCCACATGGTTTTAAATTTATTTTTAATTCATTTTTAATTCTCTAGCACTTATTTAGATGTCTAATAGTTAGTTTTATTTTTCAGTATTTTAGAAACTAAAAAAAACAATAAAAAAATTCGGACTCAAGAACAAAGACAAAAGTTGTTGTGACTGGGTGAAGACTAACCAAATATAGGAGTGTGCCAAAGTATTGCAGTTGACCAGTGTCAGGAGTGGAATGCCTCAAAATCAATTTTTCAACTTTTCGAAAGGAAGCGGTCCTAAATAATCTAAACCATCTCCCAAACCATTCCAAGCATTCATTCTACACTGGAGAAGGATGTTACGGACCGCCAATCAAGCTAAATTCTTGAAATTAAGTGATGATATCATAAAGAACCAAGATGATAAGCTTGAAAAATGCCATCATTCGATCATACTGAAGCACTATGAGCTATCCCAGAGAGTCTTAATCAATACCAAAAGAGGTAAATAAACCGTGAACTTCATTCTTTTTTAAATAACACTATAAGATAGGTGATATGACCGAGCGAAAATGACCTTGGAAGGGTCAAAATAAAAAGTTACCCGGAGGATCAAGTTTNTGGAGATTCCCAGTCCCCGCCATGAAAACCAACTTAAACTATTGAAGATGCTCGAGCAAAGTGACCATTCTGAACAGACAGCCCAATTAGAATTTTGATTTTTCAAATTTTAGTTTTTGGCTAACATTACGTCTTTGTCTACTAGCCAATGAGCTTGGTTAAGCTACAAATGTCATTTTCAGATAAGAGGCAGGTTGGCGTACTAAAAATTCATCATGTAACTTTAAAGATCCGAGCAACAACGACCAACTATCCAAACAAGTTCTTAATCCGGGCAAGAAGATGTTTCAAGAACTCAAGAACGTCTAAATGGTCGTATCTTCAACCCTTTCAGGAAAATCAATAGTCAAAAACTTTTAAAAACATTTTGGTATCATAAAAGACATCTAAGAACATTATCTGACCACCTGGAATTCAAAGCGATCGATCGGAACACAAAACAGCCGGGAAAAAACAATAAACGGACGAAAGAGCACTTGACCGACCACCGGACAAGCCACGACCGGTGTGTGCCACATCAGGAAACACGACCTGTGTCAAGGGGCTTGTGCCTCGACCACGTACCCCAACTGATTCCCACAAACGGTCAGCGGAGTTGCCAGCACCGGTCTTTGCGAAACTAGCACACGCGGCCAGTCACATGGTCGAATGCCCCGTACGTGATGCTCTCGACTGGCCGACGTTATTTCCTTGGGTTGGTTCGTGCCAAATAATGGCCCTCGTCTGCTCCAAGAGGTAAGTGATTCCAAATTTAAATATTTTGTGTCCAAAATCCAATTTTTACAAAATAAACCAATTTTCCCTAAAATACTAAACCAATTTTGAAAATTGTGGGAACCGAAATTCTCACTGTCAATGTTATGTGGTTCACGGACTCTGTTAGCCAAAGATTAACAGATCAAGACAGCGAATTAGCTAGTTATCGAATAAGAAATACGAAAGTTAAACTGCGAAGATGATAAAACAGAAATCGTAAGAGAGTTAGATAACAAAATACGAAATACGAAATATATTGCGAAGTGATATGAATTAACGATGAACAAGTGACAGGATTCGTAAGATAGATTATCGTGAGCGAATACAAAGTGAAAAAGAGAACGGATCAAAGTATGCAGAAAGCGTAAACTGAGAGCGATTCGACAAACACAGTTAACAAAGAAGTTAAGTGTCTTATTCGAACTTCGAGATCGGAGCGTGCGCAACCGGTGTTTAAGCCATGGCCGCAAGATATGTTGGTGACGATTACCTAGAACTAAGACGCAAAATTCGTAACCTAGTTGAGACGCAGCTCGCTAACGAAAAACGAAACAAGAACCCTAGTTTTTCTAAGTGTTTATGTGATGATGAAAAGCTCTGTGAATGAATGAATCTATCTCTCTCTTTGACTTCGCATCCTTTATATCGATCCTCGTGGGCCGGGCCCGATTTCCTTTTCCGTTCAGATTCGTGCATATCTTCTTTGCGGGAATATTCCTTTTCTCGTGA
>OVAN01005690.1:3742-22972 GCA_900406275.1 Anastatica hierochuntica | reverse complement strand
TGTGATTCCTGTCATGATTGTTTGACGGAAACTCCAATCGAGACGCCACGATGGTCCATCTTGGCGCCAATGGTCTTGGTTCAATCGACGTCTAGATCGGCCTCTAGTTCGGTCATCAATCGGTTTCAAGACTCGTTCATAGGTTTGGCGTCAATCGGCATTTTAGACATTCCTTCGAAGCGACGTGGTTCTCTAATTTTTTTAGTGGTTTTGCATTTCTTCGGAGGACGTATCATGTGGTCTTGTGGAAGATTATCCGAGGACCATCGATGCTAGCTTTGGTACTCGGATGTTTTTAGTTTCTTTCGGACAGACAGACTCTACGTGGAGATTGGTCATGATCGACTACCTCCGAAGTTTTGAAACCGGTTTGGGAAGAGACAGTCTGAACGATGGGAATCACAGAGCTTTCAGATATCCTTACTATTCCCATGTCCGAAGGAGGGAAAATTGTTTCCGAGACCCTTTTCAGGCATCGATTTTTTAGGGACAGTTTTTGACCCCAACAACCTTTCTCTACAGATCTCGTTATCGAACCCTAGAATCACCAGAAATACAGAAGGACAAATTTGAGGGAGAGGGAAGTGGGAATCTGAGATGACTCTTGGTGATGTAATGCTCGTGAAAGAAAAACCACCCTGGAGGAGCATCTTCCAGAGTTTCGTGAGTACCACTGAGCCTCGCCAACTCTTTGGGTGCCTGGGCTAGAGCTATTAGGTTCACAACGTCTTGACATGACAAAGATGAGGGTTGGTTAGGACCAAAAGTAGGTTTCTCTGGTTCGATCGTGGGAAGAGATTGAGCCACCATCTCTGTCTTGATAGCAACAGCGGCGGCCTTGTCAATCATCCCGGATCTCACTTGCGAACGCTTGCATCCCTTCTTTGAAGCCTTCGAGTCTTCGACAGCGTCGTGACCCATCGAGGTTAAGGAAGAAGTAAGAGGGAACTAAGGGAGGTGATTGCAAGGCGTCTAATATGAATCGATCAAGATAAGTCAAAGAACAGAAAAGAAAACCCTAGAGGTTCTAATTTCTAAGGCTCTAAGAGAAGTGAAAGAAGATTAAGAGTTTTGCTCTCAAAGAAGATATCAAAGTAAATAAGAAGGAAAGAGAGAAGTACCTTGGCTATCGTGGATAGAAGGCGTGAAGTAGTGGTGTAAAGAGTTTAATGAGCTGTCTTTATATCGCGTCGAATAAAACGAGTTGCAAAGCAGGTCGCCTCAACTTCTGATGGATCATCACCATTAGATCAAGTCTGAGAGATCTCAATCGTTGATTTTAAACAATTAAGATCCTTGTAAAGGATCTGTAGTTATCCGATTCAAACTTAGGCGGGATCATATTAATTGTGATTTCCACTTCATGGGCCATAAGCTTTAAGCCCAGAAGCTTGGGGGCAATTGTTGGTGCCAGATCCCGCCAAAGGAGAATGAGGCTTGTTAGGCCCGAATCAAACAATATGGAACTATTTTCGTACTGGGGAGCTAACTAGAACAACAAGGCTCCCATCGGAGCAGCCTTCTTCATAAGATAAGTCAACCAAAGCCTCATTCGCGTATGAGGCCCACTAAGGAAACAGCTCCGGCCTAGAAGTGCTTCAAGGGGCCTCATGCCTAAGGGATAAGCTTGGTCAAAGGTTGTTAACGAAAACAATGGAGGAGACTAGACAAATGAGGCTTGTTGGTTCCATGAATGGAGGAGGAGATATCAGAGAATTAAGGAGCCAAAAAAGAAAAGAGGAACATGTATAAAAGGGAGGTAGAAAGCGGCAGAGGCTCACTCTGGCATTCATCATCGATTATTACTTATACAATTCACATCTAAAACAACACATTCGGGTGTAACGATCATCTTCCCTGTCATTCTATTGTTATTATCAAATCGTTTGTAAAACCTTTTAAAGAATCAATACAGAAACTTCATTGTTCATCTCTCGATCCTAACAGGATTCCTCCCATAGTGCCTTCGTCACTCACAATCTTATATAAATTCTAAGTTTTGGATTCCGTATCCACATTTATGGTTAGCGAAAGTAGTGTAGAGTAAGGTTTTCTGAAAGCATGCAGTCCATTCAGTTTTTGAGTTTCTCTTCCCGCATGCTTAGTCTTCGTTTCCTTTACTTGAGGACAAGCAAAAATTCAAGTCTGGGGGATTTGATGTGTCAGTATTTTAGTGGTTTTTATTAAGGTTTTTACACGAGATTTATGGTTTTTTAGTATGTATTCGTATTGTTTTGGGATGTATTTGTGTTCTTTGTTTATTTTATAGGATTTGAGCTTGNTGATTATGAATTATTTGGTGAAAAGTTTCACGCCCTTCTTAATTGAATGTAGAGAGTTATTAACATGGAAGCTGAGTTTGCAGGTCCAGATTATAGAGTAANGGTTTTTATTAAGGTTTTTACACGAGATTTATGGTTTTTTAGTATGTATTCGTATTGTTTTGGGATGTATTTGTGTTCTTTGTTTATTTTATAGGATTTGAGCTTGAATGTGCGAAAAGAATGCATTACGGTTGGATTTCAAGCGTCGAAGGAAGTGTTTGTGAAAAGCTGGNGATTCTTGGGGAGAATGTTCTAATTGTTCTGAGTCTTTATGGTTAGCGAAAGTAGCGCAGAGTAAGGTTTTTTGAAAGCATGAGTCCATTCGGTTTTTGAGTTTCTTTTCCTGCAGGCTTAGTCTTCGATTCCTTTACTTGAGAACAAGCAAAGATTCAAGTCTGGGGGATTTGATGTGTCAGTATTTTAGTGGTTTTTAGTAAGGTTTTTGCACGAGATTTATGGTTTTTAGTATGTATTCGGATTGTTTTGGCACGGATTTGTGTTCTTTGTTATTTTCGAGCTTGAATGTGCAAAAAGAATGCATTTCGGATGGATTTCAAACGTCGAAGGAAGTGTTCGTGAAAAGCTAGAAAATACCCATAAATTTGGATAAGGATCGACCGATCCTTGTCCCCGGATCGACAGATCCCTGTCCCGAATTGCGGACCGGTTTTACGAAGAACCAGACCGAACTTATTTCGAACCAGATTGCAATCAAAAGACCTAGACTCGTTTTTCCTGTTTCATTATGCACTTTTACAGACTTTTAGAGAGCTTTGAGAAATTTTTAACCTAGGGAGAAGAAGCATCTCAGTACTTCGATTCGAAGATCACACACTGACCAAGTAGTAAGTACCAATTGTTTCTAGAGAATTCATTGTAATTTTTATGGCTTGATTAAACTCATCAGACTAGATAGCTTCATGGTATGTTTTTGGTTGATTCGATGCTGTGATGGATAAAAGAAAGTGTTTATGAGATGGCTTGAATCTAACATAAGATAAGAAAGCTAAAATATGGTAGATGTTGTATTTGTGGGATGTGGTTGGAATAATAAAGAAAGGTTCAAAAAAGATAGCAGTGATATTCATCATGATAAGCAGGGGTCTTTGTTTGTCTCTTTTTTTCTAGATGTCTCGGCCATGTTTCCTGATGGTAACAAAGATGAAGGAGAAGGGGAAGATTCATGAGTATTTGGTGATAGATCATCTGGAACATAAGTTGGATCATCAAGTGAATGATCAGAGAAAACAACTTCGTTGGAAAAATCATCTTAATTCAAATGGTCATTATTGAGATCAAAATATGCAGGAAAAGGAGAGTCTTGAACATGACGGGATACGACATCTTGAGAAAACATATCTAATGGTGATGAGTTTGAAGTAGAATTAGAGAATAGAAAAAACAGTTTCGTGAAACACAACATTACGATTTATAGTAATGGTGTTTATCTGTAGATCAAGAAGATTGTATCCCTTATATCTTTGTGGATATCCTAGAAAAATACAAGGTGTTGATCTTGGTGAAAGTCTATGTCCGTCCTTAGAAAAAGTAGAAGCAAAACAGAGGCAACCAAAAACTCTGAGGTGATTGTAATCTGGTATATTAGAGGTAAGAAGTTCATAAGGTGATTTGTTTTGCAAAAGAGGACAAGGGGTTAGATTTAATAAGTAAATGGGTGTAAGAATATAATTACCCCATAGATGAAAGAGAACTTTTGATTGAAAAAGAAGAGCCCTTGCCACATTAAGTATGTGTTGGTGTTTACGCTCCACCAAAGATTTTTTTGTGGTGTGTATGGGCATAAAAGTAATGATTAATACCTTTTTGATTTAAGAAGAGTAGAAAAAGATAGTTCATGAGCATTATCTAACCTG
Source organism: Anastatica hierochuntica (assembly GCA_900406275.1). Taxonomy (NCBI): domain Eukaryota; kingdom Viridiplantae; phylum Streptophyta; class Magnoliopsida; order Brassicales; family Brassicaceae; genus Anastatica; species Anastatica hierochuntica. Next base: position 18,774 of record OVAN01005690.1, on the reverse strand, counting down.
ATTGCTTTAACATAACATTGATATTGTGTTTCAATGTAAGTAAGAGAATCAGGAAAGATTTGAGCATCATTGCTTTTAAGTAACTCTTGTACAATCATCAACAATAGTAAAGAAGTATTTGAAACCCTCTGATGTTTGAGTGCTAAAAGGACCCCATACATCAAGATAAATCAAATCCAATTGTTTGAGTGCTAAAAGGACCCCTTATCTGTTTTGCTAAAAAGATAGATATTACACATAGAATCGTGAACTGTTTTTCCAGAAAGATTAAGGATTTGAGAAAGGAGCTGTATTTTATTTGGTGATGGATGACTTACCCTTCGATGCAAGATTTCTGAAGTAGATTTGTGTATAGAATAAGCTTAAGAAATTATGTTTGCAATAACATGAGTTTCAAGGACGTACATATTATTGTGAAGGTTACCCTTCCCAATCATGCAATCCAGAGTAAGCTCCTAAGAGAAGAAAAGATTATAAGGAAGAATGTAATAAGATTCTGATGAGAAAAGAACAGAAATAGTTTTGTTGCCCGCTAATGCACTTGTAAAAAAGTTGAATTTATATTGTGGTACAATCAGAACAGAATTAATGATAAATTAATCAGAAAGATGTATTGTTCCAAATAAAGTAACATAAATTTGAGTACCATCAGGAAGTGTGACAGAAGTATCACTAATCAGCCCAGTCCTAATGAACATATTTATGTAGAACATACATGACAATCAACCCCTGTATCTATGATCCAAGATATTGTATTGAAAGTAACGTCAGTCTTAATTCTCGCAGAAGAAATAAAATGGGTATTAAAAAGATAGTACCTGAAGGTGATAGTAAACAGGGGATTAGATGAGGTTTTTGTTTGTAGGTTGATGTTGTCCCTTATGTTAGTTTAATTATGATGCATGAAACCAGAGAACAGTTGCTTAACCCATCAGATGACTTGGTTAAAGAACTTAGAAGCTGTTGAATCTGGTTAGCAGTAATATTCTCTGAGTAAGTTCCTTGATGATCATGCGTGGAGAAACCACCATTGGAGCCATGGACAATCATGTTAGTCACATACTCTTTCTTCTAAAGCCAAACTTGTTGTTGTGGCTTTGCATATTGGTGAAGCGGTTTTTGCAACATGCTAAAAGTCAAGCTTAAATTTATAAAAATAAGCCAAATTCATCTAACTAATAAGAGAACGGTTGTTTGATTGTAGCATAATAGGTTATCGTCCATGATTGAATGGCTTTTAAGCTATATACTTAACAAAGAGAATGCACTACGATTGGGAGTGTCACAAATCACAACTTAATCTAGGGAATTACATTAAGGTTGAGAGTGTCACAAATCACAACTTAATCTAAGAATAGACACAAGCAAACATAAGTAAAATGCAATGCATAAAGAAAGGCTTATTCATAAAGACTAATAAGTAAAAGCAAGAAAAGAACAAACTTTAAGTTCTAGTAATAATAAAGATCGAATCTTTGAGACATAACAATTTTTCGGGATCAATATAGATCTATAATGGATCTAATCTAGCTTTTATTAAACGATTAAAGTTATTCCTAGGTAAAAGATCCCTTCTTAATCGATCTACCAACTCTCATGGCGTAGATCTATTCACCCATGCATACTACAAGATTCAACTCTCGCTTTTTATTTATCTAAGTAGGCAGGTGATAGTGTTCCACTAGTTTGTCTAGCCATTTAACACCCATAGTACTCTACTCTCGTGAGCCAAGATGAAAAACATAGTTTTATTCTCTCAAGCATTTCACCGTGCACTTATTAGGCATTAGATGCAAGCATGAATCTTTTACAATGAACTAAACAAAACCTAGTAGGAATCAATGTCAAAATCTAGCCTAATATCCATTACAATCCTAGATCTAAACCTAGCCGACTACATCTCTAGATTCTAAAGAGATCTACTCACTATAATCGATGGAAATCCAAAGACAAAGGTTGGGTCTTTGAGCTCTCATAATCTTAGAAACAAAGTGAGAAGAAAGACGGAAGAAAGGAAAGACATAAATTTTAAAAAAAATCGAAGTGTTTAAAAAAGTTATTATCTTGATCAACATAGCAAAGAGATCTAAAAGTTCTTAAGAACTTTTAAAAGATATCAAGCATAATTTAGTGTTGTGTTCTTAGAGGGTTTAGGAGGCTGTTTATACAAATGAGGAAGTGGAAATGTTGCCTTGATTGCAAAAGAGTCAAAATAAGGTGATGGACCATTTGTTGCCCACCATCAAGTATCATGTTAGATGGTAGCTTGCATTCTAGATTCTAGTTTTGCAACCCACCGTCGACCATTTGCTGCATACCACCGATCATCTCGGTCGATGGTGGGTTGCGTTTACAACTTGTTCCTTCTTTGCTCCATTTCATGGTCATTTACTCCTATCTTATCGAAATTGCTTTAGCCCTTCTTTATCTTGGTTCTTTTTAATCAATCCATCTAGAACACATCATATAAGCCATCCGTTTAGCTTCTCGAAGGGTTGTACGTACATATGCAAAGAAATGCGATGCAAAGATGGAAAATCTTAAACTAGACTATAATCCTAAACTACATGGATTCTAGGACTATAATGCATTATATACAACCTAAAAGGAATGAAAACATAAAAAATGATCCTAAAAATGCATGAAAACATAGACACATCAACTCCCCAGACTTGCGATTTGCTTGTCCTCAAGAAAACAACAAACACCAAACCTGTAAATGAGGTTTAAAGGCAGGAACTCAAAACCAGGATAAAAAGAGATAATGTATATTCATTGTCCTAAAGACAAGTATAATAATGCATGGATCATCAAAGACTCTTCATACTTCGTCATATTCATTACAAAACAGTCTTTAGGAACCTAGACTAAGCATTCTTAGTCATTTCGTCTACCAATCTCATTAACATTCAATCTAGCTTTCATATGAGTTCTTTAATTATGGGAAAAGCATCTAATAATTTTGGCTCAGTAAGAGAAAGACTAATGATATGAAGAAGTGTTTAAAAAGAAGGTTTCCCTCATATAAGGTGGTTTCTCTCAAAACGTAATGCAAGATGTATGGCAAAATCGAGGTGGAGTTAGACAATTAATGCATACAAGGTTTTACTTACCTCTAATTAGTCTCATCCAAAAATGCCTAAGTCTAATATCTACCCGTTGTGTTTCCAATTTCGATCCTTGAAACCATGATCCTTTTATTCATTTAAACTGATCCTTCTCTTTCTTTTGTGAAAATTATAGATTCATTTTCAATTTTTACTTAGATCTTAAACTTTTTTCTTTTTTTTTCTAGAGCCACTTTCTAATCAAACTTTTTGATTCATTTTTTTCTTTTCTTCAAATTCTAGTGTGGACTCTTCTAATTGTTTCTTTTATTCACTAAGGTTACAACAAGCTTTTTTAATCTTTAGTGTTTTTTCTTCTTCTTTCTTTCTTTTCCTTTTTGTTTTTTTTCTTTCTCCTATTTCTAAATCAAACTTTGGATGATCTACCTTTTACGATCTACTTCCCATGGTCGAGATACCAACACATACACATTTCGAAAAACTGAAATGAAAAATCAAAGAACATCCTCCCTATGTTTTCTAATTAGCCATAAAGTGAGATTAATCCTATGGAAGCACTCTCTTTTCATTCAACTTCTTTGCACACGGGTTTTTTCCCATGCATGCACTTTCTGAAAGAGTCCTCACAATCAAATAACTAGGGGCTTTGAAAGGAAGTTCGAAGGGTCATTCAAGGGTATGGTAACTACTCTTAAGATAACAGTAGCCACTTGACAGAAGGGTGGTAAAATCGGTTTAAACATAACTGAAGTGTCTCGTGTTTATCCACGGTTAAGCATATCTAAGACCATAAGCAAGAGGTTTAAGTCAAAATTAAGGTTTCACTAGGTGAGGTTAGTTTCAAAAGATAACAAGCTTCAACATTCACCTAAGACTTCAAGGGGTCAATTCCAAAGATGGATTTTTCCATTGAATTCTAATGGTCCAAGCATTATTATACTTCTAATGAGGGCATTAATCATTAGGCAAGGCTTAACTATCTACAAGGAATTCTCATTATCGTTTCCTATGCTAATGAAATCTTAGATGCACTAGTCACTTAAGTTTATCAAAATGAATGCAAACTACATGCAACTTTTGAAAACAAAGTGAAAATCTTTTTGAATTTTTTGAAATTTTTGATATTTTTATGTCTTTCAAAAATCTTAGCTATTTACAATGCATGACTTAAATGAGATCATAAAAAGTAAAAATCAAAACTAAAAATAGCATTAGTACCAAACCCCTTCCTCAAACTTAAACTTCACCATTCTGGTGAATATTAAACCGTGAGAGTGACCATGAAAATGAAAGAAAAACCGAAAATTTTAAAGAAAACATAAGATGGTATGAATAATGGTTGTAGGTAGTAACTTGAAACACTCATATGTATGAGTTTTTTGTGGATTCTACGAAGGAATCCGAATGTCTTGGCGCGTACACCTTCTTGGCCGTGAGGATGATCGACTGATGGGATCCTTGTCATGCCTCCTCCTTAATGGCTCTTGGTAGGATTATCTTGGTATATCAATGTCCATTCTTTGCTTGTGTGGTTTCGGATTATCAAGGGTGGTTGAGCAATGGAGTGTCTTGGTCTTTGATAATCGAAATCGGTCAAGTCCTTGTCTTCAACTTCTTCCTCACTTGAAGTGTCATAACGATTGTACTTTTCGTTATTCCTTACTCTACTTCAAAGCTTGGTGAGGAATTTCCCTTGCTTATTTAGTACCTTTCCTTGCTTATCAACTTTCCTCTCATGGTAGTTTTCATATTCACTCATTTGATAATATATAGGGGGCTCTTCTTGTTGGTAATTGATACCAAAAAGATACATTTCTTGTTGTTGGGGCGGTTGTTGTTGGGGCGGTTGTTGTTGGGGGTATGACTTGTAAAGTCTCAGCTCACTAGGAAGATTGTGGCGGCTCACATGTAGGTGGAGTGGAAACTTGAATGAGATTGTCTCACCCTTGGTTGTGGTGGTTTGATCTTGTAATGGTAAGTAGCAAGCCTTCTTTTTCCTCTCTTCATTCACGAAAAAATAGATCCTTTAGGTGTATTTGGAACCATGATATCCATAAAAATTCCTTTTCCGCCAAATTTTTCATGTCCATATGTTCTTTTCCTTCCAACCTCTTAAACTTTCCAAGTTTCACACCCGCTCGAAGAAATAATGGTGTTAGAAATCCTGTAATCCTTTTCAAAGGTTTCTTGGTAGATATCAATCCTTCATTGTACTCTAACATTTGGACGATGAAGATGAATATGTTGTTCACATCGTTCCCAGAAAATCATCAATTATCCTTTCACTTGGTGCCTTCATCATGGTCTTCACTCCTCAGAGGAGTAGCTTGAACGCCACTTCACTTACCAAATTCGGTGCATTGTGAGCTAGAAAGTGTTCCCGAGAAATTCCAATAGGTAGCGGATTGTGGGATTCCACACCTTTGTGAGCTTAGCCGATTTGGCGTTATAAGAGCCAAAGGCTATCTTTTCCCAAAGCATTCTCACCTCAAAAAAGTTTCCATACCCAAATCCTTTTTTGGTCAGTGTAAAACCATATACCTCACATACTTCTTCGAAAGAGATCTTGTAAGGCTCGTATTTGATCTTCAAGATGAGGTAGTCGGTGCTTTCATCTTTGTTTCTTCCTTGTAAAAACCCGACCCTGGAGTGAAATTGGAGGGTTGGATGGGGGTAGGTGGGATAATTCATGGTTAGGATAGTCATCATGTCCATCTTCCTTATCAAGTATTGTGTGTGATTGAGGATCTCCATATCTCTTAACACTTCCTCAACCGCCCATACGGTGTTAGTAAGTGTCACATTCTCTTGAAGATGAAAATATAGGCATTTTTTCTTCATCATACCAACTTTAGTAAGTGACGTTGTTAGGTTTATTGAAGGTCATATTCGATTCCGACAATAAAAGTTTGTAGACATTGTAAGTTTCAGAGATTTAAAGAGCAAATAAAATGGTTAAAAAGGGTTTAGCTTTAAATCAAAGTTTACATTCATGCAGAAGACAATACATTTTTTCCATATTTAGCAAGATCCTTAACCAAATCATTCAAGCTAAATGCTATTTCAAATGAATGCAAGGGAACTTGCCAATTTTATACCAAAACAATCGGCCATCTTACTTTTTAAAGATCTTACAAGTAACTGAATTATGAGTAATGTTATGAATGAGATGCTTATCAATTTACCATGAGAATGTTCATATGAATCATTTTTAAAGACCATTCCCAAATTTAGACAGTTGCGCACTTACTATAATTTGTCCAAATTCATTAACAATAAACTAATCTCAAGGCATTTAACAAAAAGTAACAAGAAAATCAATCATCAAACAAACATAGCAATGCATGTCAAATGAAATCAAAATTAAAAGGTTCTTCCTTTTCAAGATTTAGAAATCGACATATACATGTGTGAAGGACAAGTTAAGAAAATTACAAATTCTTTGAGTTCTTTTTTTGTCAACAGCTTAAAAAAAATTAAACTGATTCGATAATCCAAACCGATAGCACAAAGCTTACATAACAAAAAAATTTACTAAAGAGAGAAGAAGTTTTTGAATTTAATCCATTGGTTTCTTTGATGCAAAAGAGAATGAGGAATGCAAAGATTTTAAAGAATGCTTGAAACAAGAGTAGAACTTGCAAATTTTTCTAAAATCTCTTCTTAGAAATCAAAGAAGAAAACTTCTTCCTTATGAAAGCTATGAGTTCGAATTTTTTAGCTAAAAACAGAAGAGATAGCTTTTGATTTCAACATGTAAAAAATGAAAAATAAAGTTTTCACGTAGGTGGTCGTTTATGAAATTTGTACAATGGTCCTCAAAGAATGGTTTTCTTTCCCAATTAGCAAAACCTTTTAATGTGCCCTTAAAATTAAAATTACAGTGGTGGAAAAATTAATTTGAGTTTTTGAAAAGATTAGGAACAAAGGTTTATAACTAAATCAAAGGTATCAAGTTTTTTTAAAACAAGCTTTTTCAAAATCGCTCTTAAAGGTGTTTTAAATGGTGAAATGAAAATCTTAATGTCTTGATTTTAGAGAACTTTCCTTGGTGTTTGGGAATTTTCTAAGTGTTGAACCACTTTGGTTCATTGAACAAGTCTATTCCATATTCCTTCTTGGCATTTGATTCTTAATTCTAGTGGTTCTCCTTTTGTTACCTAAGCTTTGAGCATAAAAAAGACTTTGAAACAAGAGTGTTCCAAGACATAGCCATTACTCATTGAAACAAAAATACTTAAACTTGAAGCATGGAAATTTAAAATAAAATATTTACAAAAGGATATTCTTGAGATTGTCTCTCAAGTGCGCTAGATTAAGCTCTTATAGCTTGACCTTCCTTTTCCTTTTTAAGCATTAGGGGTGTGGACCATCTCTCCATAGCATGGTCCCTTTGTCACCTTCTTCTAGATTCACTCCTTAACCTTGTAAAAGTTTTTCATACCTCCACCCGTAAAGAAATGTGTAATGTAGCTAACCTGGGGTTTGGTTAAGAAATCGGTTGATGGTTTTTCCATCATGGCCGAGATCTTATCAAAAATTATTGTTTGGGATCCTTTATTAAAGAACCAATCCCAAACGTTATCCTTCCCAAAATTTGCATAAGCCTCTTCTTTTTAGACTTTAGTGTTTGGCTTGGCTTTTCCTTGGTACACCATAGCACAATACTCAACTTCTCTCTTGACTCTTAATATTGGGTAGTGATGAGTATATATTTTCATGCATCTTTAGGTTCATTTTAGTCATAAGTTTTCTACATTTAGGTTGTAAATAATGCATTTAATCTCTAGAATTCATATAGTTTAGGAAATGAGTCTAGGTGTAGGATTTTGTTGCATTTGCATACATCTTTTTACATTTGTACGTACACCTTTGGAGAAGTTCAATGGGAGGTCTAATGGGTGGATTCTAGATGGAATTAAGGTCAAAAATCAAGAAGAAAGAGGAGTTAAATCTGTTGGAGTCAAAAACGCCCATCTCGAAATCAACGTCCAAGATCGCATCTCTAATCGGCCTAACTCGGAAACACGACCAACGTCTAGACTTACCGCCATCTAGACTTAACGTCTTCTAGACTTACTGTCGTTTAGACTTATCATTATCAAGACCNCCGGATCGACAGATCCCTGTCCCGAATTGCGGACCGATTTTACGAAGAACCAAACCAAACTTATTTCGAACCAGATTGCTATCAAAAGACCTAGACTCGTTTTCCATGTTTCGTTATGCACTTTTAGAGACTTTTCGAGAGCTTTAGAGAGTTTGTAACTTAGGGAGAAGAATCATCTTTATTCTTAGATCGAGAAGTCTTCAAAACCGTCTTTTTCTCCTGTTTATGCATAATACAATCATGTCTCTCAATAATTTGATCTGTGTTTTTGTTAATGTCATGAATGAGTAGTCTGTTCATTGGGTTTTGGGATTCTCACATAGGGATTCATGAGTTGTTGATATAGAATCGCATGATTAGAGATATAATCTAATGGATCTTCATCTTTGATTGCTCGTAATGCATGAAACTGAATTGATCACTTAGTTTATGAACTTAGGTAATTTAACTGCTGGAAGGTGAATGTTTAAATGACTGAAAGAATTATAGATGAGCAATTCTTCTTATGCCAACGGAAGTTGATGTTTAAGTGAATTGTGAACCTATCAAACCTGTTAGTACTGCATGACTAGAAATCGACGGTCAACGGAAGTTAGTCACGAGGTTTCTAGTGCATAAGGCACTGTGAGTACAGAAGTAGATATGTTCCACATTAGAATTTGAGTTCAAGATGGTTATTAACCTCTTCCCTAGTCTGTCGTTTGAATCAACAAGAATCATTTCCCAGAGAATACCCGATACCCAACACTTCCTTGACTGTTTTACAACCCCGTCAGTTGCTGCTTGCTTTTCTTTGCTCTCTTAATTTTGATTTTTGCGTCATACTAAAAGACATCTTTTTAGCCTTAACGTGCTGCTTAATCTAATATTTCTTTGTGCTACCTCTGGTCTCTATGGATTCGGTCCCGAATCACTACAACGTACATCTGTGTGCTTGTAATGTTATCTCGGGCGAAAACATGAGCGATCATGCCCCTCTCGGAGCTCTCTTCTGAAAAGGTGTCGGTTTCTTAAGATCTACATCTTTTATTTCCCCGGAGGCAAACTTGGCAGCTAGTTGTCACTGAAGGTCCCAACATTTCTCGGTGGAATGGCCTTTTCTTTCGTGATAAGAGCAAAACTTATTCTCATCATAGGCTTTAGTCCAGAGTGCCTTGCTTGTTGCAGCAACAGGTTACTCCTGTTGTGCTTCTTCAACTGCATACGAATGCTCTCCTTGAGTTTGATTGTTTCGGAAGTTGCCCTTTTTAGGGGGGCCTTTTCCTTCTCGCGCATCAGTCTTTGGAGGGTTCTGAGGCTTCTTATGGATTTTTTCCATTGTGGTCGTTTCTTCTTCCAAAGTGATGTATCGGGATGCTTTGTGAAGTGCATCATCTATTGCTGGGGGAGGGTTAATCGTTAGCTCAGACCAAAATTCGGAATGATACTAGAGACCTCTTTTGAGGGCTTCGATAGTGACCTGGTCATTAGGATTCGAGAGCTTGGTTCTCACTGCTCTGAACTTCTCTATTTAGACTCGCTGTGAGTCTTCATTCCTTGACTTACCTTCCAGAGATCGGCTTTAGAAGTCTGCTTTTTGATGTAGGTCGAGTATTGCTTTATGAAAGCATTAGTCAGTTGGTCAAAGCTATCTATTGAGTTTGGCTCGAGACCTGAGAAAAATTAGAGAGATGTTCTGTCCAGGTTCTTAGCAAAAGTTCGGCAGTAACCTGCTTTATATTCTTCGCGGCTGAAATGAGCTTTCACGATGGCTAATCTAAAAGCTCTCAAATGAGCTTTAGGATCTAAGGTTCCATCGTATTCAGGAATTCGAATTCTTCTTGTGTCTCTTATATAAGAGATGGTGATCCTATATAAGAACGGAATGCCTCGAGTTTCCTCAATTATGCTCTAAATTTCGGGAGTTGAACTCGTGGCCTTGTGGACCTGAGTGTTCAGCTTCTGGAGAGCTGTATGAGTTTGCTCCATGTATTTTCGGATAGGTTCAGGTCCATCCAGAGGGAGGATGACAGGATCGCTGTTAGGTATCTGATTGGGTGGCTCATGCTGGAATCAGGTTTGTTTGTGTTCCCAGGTAGCGAGAGAGCTAGGTCTCTCTCAGGCTCTTGGGTTGTTTTGCTGAGAGCGGTCAGTGGGGAGGCTCGAATAAGTTGTGGTTGCATCTTCTGCTCCTCTTTGAGCCTCTAGATCTAAGGTCAGGTTTCGGGCCTGATGGACTGAGGATGAGGTCTTGCCCCCAGGTGGTATCGAGGTATCTCCTCGAGACCTAAATATGGGCAGTTGAGGATGTAACTGGCGATTCTGCTCAGGTGTCTGATGGGGTATCTGGGTAATTAACTAGCTAGTAGTAGCAACGTTAGTTCCCATAGCATCAGTAATAGGAGGATTAAACGCAGGGATCTTTCCTGTGACAGGTGTCTGGAAGAGGGGTCCATGTTCCTCAGGTATCGTGTTATTGGGAGAGAATTCTAAACATCTTCGAGGGAATGAGGGGTCGGTAACTAGGTCCCGAAAGGTGACTCCGAAGCCTCGCCGATGCGAAGGCTGGGTCGATGGGGCCAGAGACCTCGTTAATTCCTCGAACTGTTGTTGTCGAGAGACGAGTTGTTGCATTATGCGTTCGTTCTTGTGGGCTCTATCTACTAGTTGTAACATCATTTGGGGAACTTCGAAAAGCTGAGCCGCTGCCTTATTTACGGCTTGTGTCGGTGGTAGAGAACCGACAGAAACGTGTCGTTGGGAATCCTCGAAGGCTAGAGGTCTTGGATAAATACCAGCGGAAGGCCTTTGAATGTCTGTTCTAGGGGTGACATGATCGGATTGAGCTCCAGCCAAAGGCTGTGGGGTATTACAGTGATCGAGGCGCTGAGGTTCCGAGGTTGGGTGACCGGAGCCTCCATTGTTCGGTGAGCTGAAACTCGGAGTCGTTGAATGTGGATCTGACTTATTCACACCTTGATTGGTAGGATTCATTTTCAAGTTACGGAGTCAGGGATTCTGTTTTCTTCGTCGCCACAGACGGCGCCAAAATGTGGATAAGAAATCCACACTTAGATTTCTAGGTTCGATTTAGATTAGGAGAAGGATTGTGGGTAAGATCTCGTTAGAACTTTTGAATGAATTTATATGTTTATTGTGGTTTATGATTAAGAACAATGATTATAAAGATGTTTCTGTGTAACAATACTTGAACAAATGAATACAAAGAGATGATTAAATGCTTTTTTGTCGTAATTAACTTCGAAAAATTGAAGGTCCCTTTCTCTCTCTCTTTCCATGCTTTTATAGTTGTTTTCGAGACCTAAGGCTATCGTAACCTCATCTTATATTCTCTCCTTAATTCTCGCGATTCACAACAGCTTCATTGACCGAGTTCTAGACCTCGACATTTGCTGTCCGAAACCAGATCTCTGTAGTCTTTGCCTACAGCACCTACCGAAAGCTCAGCCCCTTATCTTCGATTGATTGGGCCCCCTTTTGTGGCCCAATTACTTTAGCTCTTCTGCTTAATTAGCTTTATCTACTATGGGCCTTATGGATCGAATCCCAGACGCAACATGATGGTAGAGGATCTTCAATTTTGACTTAGGGTTTCGTCGTTGACAGTCTTTTTTGAGGATTTTTGAGCATGTTCTAACTATTTCTCTTCTGATGTGCAAATTTCTAACTGTTCCCGTCGTTCGCGTCTCCATCACTTCAACTTCTTATACGAAGGTAGCGTTTTTCTGGTCCTTCTCTTATATTGCCAGAGCTTTCTTTAAGGTTTTGGTTGAACTATTTTAAAAAGTTACAACGTTTTTAGAATGCCTTCTAAGGCTTTAGTAGATCCCAACCTGCCGTTAGTCCTTGATCAAGAGTCATCGGACAAAGTGTGAGGTCTCTTTGACCTTCCACCGAGCCTGCTACTCAGATGTGCTGATTCTAATCAAAGGATCGCTGATTGTGGTCCCTCTGACATCGCCATCTATGAAGTGTATTTAGAAGTTGGCTTCCGGAGGTCGTTGCCTTCTCTAGTGATGGCGATGGCTAATAGGTTTGGGATCTGTTCTATCCAATTTTCTCCTCCAACCTCCTGTCTCCTAACGTCTATCCAGCCTTATTAGAATTAACCTCTATTTCGGTGGGGGTGGATAAGGTTTTCTACACCTATTACTTCTTCTATTACCAGAGTGAACCTTTAAGGTATCACCTCCACACTAGAGCGGGTAAGTAAGCCTTGGTGAATGACAGGGCTCATCATATTCGGAGGGCGAAAGATGAGGCCTTCAGAAACTGCTATTACCTTCTCTCGTTGGGGGATAGTTCAGGGTTCTTAACTTGTTGGGAACACAAAGGTCTGTAGACTAGGATTCTTTGATTATTCCTTGATCTTGCTAATGCCTTACTTTGTGTTTCTTTTGCTGGTGTGTAGAGGTCAAGACTCAACGACCAGAGTCAGGTAGACTAGGAGTGGAGGCGATCCTGAGGCTCCCCAAGAGCTGTAGGGCGGTAGACTTCCTCGTTAGCGAACAAAATTTAGGGTACACCTCTACATTTGGTAAGGCTTCAAAGGATTATTCCCAGTTAATTTGGCAGGTCGCCTCTCTCATTCCTCTCCTTTACCCATTTCAGGGGCAGACAAGAGCAAAAGGACTGAGAACATGGTTTTTGCAGCTCTCAAGAAATACATGGAGGCAAATGCTAAGTTGGTGGACATTGAATCCATCTCTGATAAAATCACCCCAAGGAGAGAAAGTCCTTAATTATGAAGAGAGTCAGAGCTCTAGTCGCCTCCCCGGCCATAAAGAAATCTCGCTCCCTCAAGGAGGTTTCTTTGACTCCAGCTTCTGCTGAGGTTCCTGCTTCTTGGCAGGACGCCTTTGTCGCCCGCTTCTTGACGTAGAGGTTTTCTCGAATTATAAAGTTTAATATTTATAAAATCTAATACCCTACGCTCAACCCCGCAAGAGAACTCGGTCAATTGTAGTATTTTAGGGTCATCCAAGGATTTAGAGGCTTGGATTAGTACAACCTAAACAGGGAGATTATACTAAAGGTCCTAGTCTAGAAGGCGATCTAATAAGAGATTGTCATGGGTCTCTACTAAACCTAATAAAAGCAAAGGTAACCATGGTGATTCTGCAATAAAGAAAGCAATAACAAAATATCATGAAAGCAAAGAGTAAACTTGGATCAAATGAAAGAAAGATAGGATCTTGAGACAATGGTTATGGGTTCGGTTTCAATCTAAAGATATAACGGATTTTGGGTAAGGCTTTATTAGAGGATCGAAGCTATTCCTAGACCAAGAATCCCTTAATAATCGATTGTGACCGAGATCTATTCACCTATACACACTACAAGGTTCAACTCTCGTTTTTTGCCCATCAAAGTATGCATGTGATAGTCTAACTTAAGCCCTCTTACCAATCTAGCACCTAGGTAACATCCACTTTCATAGGCCCAAGTGAAAGACATAGATCTAGTTCTCTCAAGCATTTCATCGAACACTTTCTAGGCGTCTTTGAGCAAGCAATAATCTTTGAGGAACTAAACTAAATCTAGTAGAAATCTATGCCAGGATCTAGCCTAAACATCCATTATAACCCTAGATCTAACCCTAGCCTACCATATCTCAATATCCAAGAAGGATCTACTCACTAAATCTCATGAAAATCCAAAGAAATGAAATGGGTCTTTGAGCTCCCATGGTTTAGAAGAATAGATCTTGAGAGAAAGATAGAGAAAATAAGATCCAAATCACTCAAACAAACAAAGAGTTATACAAGGTTTTTATATCTCAAACAAATGTCTAAAAAGAGGTTTCAAAGTTGTAGAAAGTTGTAGAAAAGGTGTCTCTTTTTTTGGAACGTAATGAGGTATTTATACTAAAGAGAGAGTGGAGGAAGCCCTAAAATAAGGGCATTTTCGGCCAATGCTGCGAGCCATCGACCTTGGAGGTCGATGGGAGCTTGCATCTGGTCGATAGGAGCTTCCATTTGGCAGCCAAGGTCTTGGTGGCTGGAAAGGTGAGCAGCCATCGACCTTAGGTAGCTGCCCAACGACCTCCAGGTCGATGGGAGCTTCCCTTTAGCAGTTTTGATGGCTTCTTGCTCCTCTTTGATGCCTTGTTGATCCTCAACTCTTCCATAGCCTTTTCTCCTTTTTTTCCTTGATTTCATAGCTCCAAATGCACCTTGAATCCATGCCTAGACCCTCCATATATCCATCCATAATTGCACCTACAAAATGCAAAGAAAATGCATGCAAATGCAAAAATGTTCCTAAACTTGTTTCTAGACTCAAACTAATGCATTCTAGGACTTAAATGCCATATAGACAACGTAAAAGTGGATGAAACTAAGCTAAAATGAACCTAATTATGCATGATATTATATCCACATCAACACCCCTGGGCTTGCCCTTTACTTGTCCTCAAGCAAACAACAAAGATCAAACCCGGAAATGAGGTTTGTAAGTGGGAACTCAAAACCAAGATAAGATAAGTAATGCCTTATGCCTAATATCCTCAAGATAAGTAAAACGGTTCAAAGATCATCTAAGAGCCTAAGTACTTCTCCATGATCAAGACCAACTCTTCTAATATAAGTTAGGCATCCATAGACTACCCTATCATCAATTCCTTTCTACATTCAATTAAGCTAAGGTGTGAGTTTTTTACTCATGGGCAATGTATCTTATCCATTCAGTTTGGAGTTCAATGAAGGGTTTTTATATAAAGAAGTGTAAAAACAAGAGGGTTCACTCAATTTTTGGATTGGTTTCTCTCAAACAAAGTAGTGCAAGACACTAGGCAAAAGCAAAGTGGTAGCCGAAAAATTTATGCATACAAAGCATTTACTTCCTCTAATTGT
>OVAN01005689.1:12558-22839 GCA_900406275.1 Anastatica hierochuntica | reverse complement strand
TGGCTACCTTGTGTCTAACTCCATGCTTCTTCAGCAAATTCTCAAACAACTTGTTGATAAAATGGGATCTTCCATCACTTATTACCATCTTGGCACCCCAAAGCGAGGGAAAATCACAGATTTGAACATCTTCAGGACCACTTTGGCATCATTAGAGGGGCTGGCCAGCGCCTCAACTCACTTAGAGACATAGTCTACTAAAACCAAAATGTATTGATTTCCATAAGAAGATGGGAAAGGTCCCATGAAATCAATACTCCATACGTCAAAAACCTCTACTTCCAAGATTAAGTTCTGAGGCATCTCATTTCGCTTACTGATGTTGCATTTCCTCTGACAAGCATCACACTTAGAGACGTAATCATGGGCGTCCTTGAAGAGTGTTGGCCACCAAAAACCTGCTTGTAACACTTTCGAAACAGTTTTGAAAGTAGCAAAATGTCCTGCATATTCAGAACCATAGCAGTGGTACAAAATACCTTGCACCTCAGACTCTGGAATACATCTGCGAAAAAGTCCATTAGCACACCTCTTGTAGAGAAAAGGATGATCCCATAAGTAATCTTTGACATCTCTGAGGAACTTCTTCTTCACATAGCCTGCAAAATTTGGTGGTTCTATATCTGCGCTCAGAAATTCGAAAAATCTGTAAACCAAGTAATTTCATCGTGAATCTGTATAATGGCAAAACAATCAACAGTGTCCATGTACTCATCCTCCAGCAAGGCAACCATATAGACATTCTCCTCAGGAAGACTATCATCGAGTGGTGTGTCAGCTTCCACTCGCAATCGAGATAAATGATCTGCAACACCATTCTCGATACCATGCTTAACACGATTCTCCAAATCAAATTCATGCAGAAGCAAAATCCATCTCAACAGTCTCGGTTTAGTATCTTTCTTAGACATAAGGTTCCTCAAAGCTCCATGATCAGTGTAAACATTGACTTTAGAGCCCACTAGGTACTGTTTGAATTTCTCAAATGCGTAAACCACAGCTAGGAGCTCCTTCTCCGTCGTTGCATATTTGATCTGAGTGTCATCAAGTGTTCTGATGGCATAGTAGATCACATGGAGCTTCTTATCCTTTTTTTGACCCAACACTGCTCCTACCGCGTAGTCACTGGCGTCACACATTACCTCGAAAGGTAAATTCGGTGGCTACACAATTGGAGCGCTAACTAGTGCCTCCTTGATTATCTGAAAAGCTAACAAACAGTCAGTATCAAAATCAAATTTGACATCCTTACAGAGCAATCGAGTCATGGGTCTGGCTATCTTGGAAAAATCCTTGATGAACTGTCTGTAGAATCATGCATGTCCGAGAAAGTTGCAGACATCCTTGATAGAAGTAGGAGGTTGCAGGCTCGTCATCACCTCCACCTTGGCCTTATCAACTTCGATCCCTCTCTCAGAGTTTCGATGGCTAAGCACGATCCCATATTGCACCATAAAATGACATTTCTCCCAATTCAAAACCAAGTGTTTCTCTTCATATCATTCTAAAACCCTACAAAGGTTAGACAAGCAATTAGAAAACAAAGAACCATAAATAGAAAAGTCATCCATAAAGACTTCCAGGATATCTTCGATCAAATCAGTGAAGATAGACATCATGCATCACTGGAAAGTCACAGGTGCATTGCATAATCCAAATGGCATTCTCTGGTAAGCATATGTCCCATATGGACATGTGAATGTAGTCATTTCCTGGTCCGTCGGATGGATGGGAATATGAAAGAAACCTGAATAGCCTTCAAGAAAACAATAATAAGGGTGATTAGCAAATCTTTCCATCATTTAATAAATAAAAGGAAGTGGAAAGTGATCCTTTCTCGTGGTCGAATTCAGCTTCCTCTAATCAATGCACATCTTGTGGCCTGTGATAATCCTAAGCTTGTTCTTCTCATTGGTGATGACAGTGATTCCACCTTTCTTTGTTACAACATGTACCAGACTCACCCATGTGCTGTCAGAAATAGGATAGATAGCACTTGCACTAAAAAGTTTAAGAATCTCCTTCTTGAAAACTTCCATCAACTTAGGATTGAGTCTTCTTTGATGTTCAATGGAGGTCTTGGATTCATCCTCCAAGTGGATCCTATGCAAGCAGAGATCTGGAGAAATACCTGTAATATTATCCAAAGAGTATCCCAACGCTTTTCTATACATCCTTAACTTCGAAAGAAGCAAGGTAGTATCAGCATTGTTCAGATTAGCATTGACAATTACAGGATATATAGAGTTAGGACCTAAGAAAATATACGTTAGTCCTGCAAGTAATGGCTTGAGCTCGACTTTTGGAGACTTCAGCTCACTCCAATCAGCACTCGAACTCGCAGGTGCTAAATCCAGCAATTCAGCAACCTCAGAAGTACCTGCATCCAAAAACCCATATTCATTTTCAATTTGAGTTAAGGCTACCTGTAATGGATCCTCAGTGTAGAGCTCTTCAGCAGAGTCTTCGATCACATCAACAAGTGTATAACCCAAAAACGTGTGCCCATCAATGGTAGGCTTCTTCATGGATTTCTCAATGTTGAACTTCATAGTCAACTTCCCAAGTTAGAGATCTATCTAACCGTTCTGCACATCAATCATGGCTCTAGCAGTAGATAAGAACGGTCTTCCAAGGATAATAGTATCCTTGGGTTCTTCTTCAAGCTCCAAGACAACAAAGTATGTGAAAACATATCCCTCTCCAACTCAAACAGGAATTTTATCTAGAATACCCACTAGTCTTCGAATAGATATATCTGCAAGCACCACAGACATTCTCGTGGGTTTATAGTTAGTCAAGTTCAGACGCTGCGATATCGAAGTGGCATCACGCTAACTCTTTACCCCAAATCGCAGAGACATCGCTCAAAGGTTAGCAAACCAATCTTGCAAGGCAATACGAAAGGACTTGGATCCTCGCGTTTCTCCGTTTCCATGTTCTAAAGGAATGTGCTACACTCAGCAGTAAGAACTGATACACCATGCTCTAATGTCATGCGACCTGAAAGAATCTTCTTCATGTACCTCTTGAGAGAAGGTACCATCTTGACTGCTTCGACAAAAGGCAATCGTACGTGTAACTCACCAACTAGATTCTTCAGTTTTTCGTACTCGCGCTCTTTTATCTTTTGACAGGGCCTGGAAGGATACAGAGGCTTGGGAACATAAGGCGGGGGTGGTACATACTGATCCTCAACCTCCTATGCATTTGAATGATCACGAAAGTTCGACACTCCTACGTCAGGAAAGGGATCGATCAATCCAGGGACAGGGATCGATAAATCCTTGTCCTTCTCTTCTGATCGATCGATCGTGTCATATGATCGATCAATCGCTGACTTCCAAAATTTTCCATTCTTTTCTGATACAGGGATCGATCGATCCTCTCCCTGCGATCGATCGATCGCTGTCCCTGACGAGTTTTCAACCTTTTTCTACTTCTAAGTGTAATGGCATTGCAGTATTCCTTCGGATTCTTCTTCGTTTTGCCTGGAATGACTCTCGGTGGAGCTCTGTTGCTAGCCGAAGTCTGAGCAACCTGTGTTTCCAGCAATTTCATGTGTGCGCTGGATGTCTTGAACTTCCCATTGAGATCATTGTACATGTTATCAACCTTTTGATTCAAGTCTGCAGAGGACTTTTTCTGATTCTCCAGCACTTGCTGCAACATCTTCTTCAGCTCACTATGTTGAGAAGACGCAAAAGATTGTCCTTGGTTATGATTCTGATACCCCGACTGATAGTTGTTCTTGTATCCTCCTGAACCAAACTGCTTCTACTGATAGCCACTGTTTCTGAAACCACTGATCTGATTCTTGTTCTGAAATCCGGAGTTGAATAGCCATATTGGTTATTGTTGTTTCTAACAGTAATAAAGATGATTAACATGTAACGTTATGGTAAAATATTTGTAGAAGATTAATTAGACGTAAATCTTTTTTGATTTTTGTCACCAATTAATTTTTTCAAACTTGGAAATTATATTACAAAAATTTAACTTTCTAAAATTATTATTCAAATTCTTCGTCTTCATCATTTGAGGATGGTAAGTTACAAATAAATTCATCTTCTGCTTCATCGTCTTCGATTTCATAATCAATTTCTTCAGTTGGATGGGCTCCGTCTACTAAAGTCTCAAATAATTTCTTCAGTCGCACATGCCATTCCTTCATTAATCGATTGTTGTAGTACAACAAATTCTTTTTTGTTAAAGTTCCCTTGAAAAACTTGTCTTGGATTTACTTTGATAACCGTGAGCCATAATTTCCGAGGTTGTTTAATGCATGGATACGGAGATAACAAACTTGATCAACTTGAGATCTTGCACATCATTTATTTTTATTTAAAAGGTAAAAATATTCATATTGATATATCCATAATATTAATCTTGTATGAGAATTTGCTGAAGAAGCATAGAGTTAGACACAAGGTAGCCACACCTTATCATCCTCAAACAAGTGGACAAGTTGCGATTTCCAACAGGGAAATCAAGGGGATCATGGAAATGACTGTAGGCAAGACTCGAAAAAGATTGGTCTGTGAAGCTAGATGATGCGCTATGGGCGTATAGAACTGCCTACAAGACACCACTAGGCACTATACCGTTTCATTTGGTGTATGGGAAGGCATGTCATTTGCCCGTTGAACTCGAGTACCAGGGACTTTGGGCTACGCCTGCAGCTGAGAAACGAATGACTCAACTCAATGAACTTGATGAGATTCGATTAAATGCTTATGAGAACACAAGGATCTACAAGGAACGGACCAAAGCATTCCATGATAGGAGGATCATTTCACGCCATTTCGCTGTAAGAGATCAGGTACTGTTGTTTAACTCACATTTGCGATTGTTACCAGGTAAGCTCAAATCGCATTGGTCAGGACCATTCTTGATTGTCGAGGTTAGACCATATGGAGTCGTCGTTCTAGATGAAAATGGGAGAAAATTCACTGTGAATTGCCAGAGACTTAAGCCATACATTACAGACGAGCCATCCGACGAGAGAATGCGAATTCTTTTGAAGGATCCACCTGTTGTCTGATCGCATTACAGTCAGGCTCGAGACTTTAAATAAAGGCTGAGTGGGAGGCAACCCACTAGGTAGTTTTCTTTTCATTCTTAGTTAGTTGTATAGTATTTTTGGTCTTTTTGTTTTGATTTTTGGTGCTTTTGACGTTTTTTGTGTTTTTAGCTTTGTAATTGTAGAAAACAGGAACGCCCAGACAGAAAGGGATCGATCAATCCTTATCCTTGGATTGATTGATCCATGTCTGAATTGTGCCAAAATAGAAGGACAGGGATTGATCGATCCCTATCCTTGTATCGATCAATCCACCATAGTCGTGTGCCAAAACAAAAGGACAGGGATCGATCGATCCCTGTCTTTTGATAGATTGATCCCTGACTTATTTTGAGTCCAAACAAGTGGACAAGGATCGATCGATCCTTGTCCCTGTATCGATCAATCCTTGTCCCAAAAACATCTTATATCACGCGAAAATCAGGTGAGTTCTTCATATTCTCTCTCGAACCAAAAACGAAAACAATCACCCTTTTGCTCGATTTGATCAATTCTCAATGGATCTTAGTCGATCTTGAGCCTAAAATCAATAGAATCTTGTGCTCTATCTTTCTATCCGGTCAGATTTAACTAAATCCAAGGTATGTGTCCACAATCTCTACTAGTAGATTTTTCGGAGAAATTTGGGAACTTTTGATTTCTTGAATTTTGATGAATGTTTGATACTTGAATGATCATATATGCATGTTCTAAGATGTTTAGCAGTAGGATTGCAGATAGATTTAGCGTTTTAAGGATTGAAATAGGTGATTTTATGATTTCGCATTTCGTACGCCATATTTTTGCGAGGATGCATGTTTTGTCATGATTTGCCTTGTGTATTGATGTTTTTACTTCTTTGTGGCATCTCTGTGATTGATTAAAACATGTATTGATGATTGACTGCGATAAAACGATTATTTTCACTTGGAATGCAAAACAAAAATTGAACGTATTTGATGTTGTTCTTGCTTTGATGAATGGTTTGATGCATGGTCTTGATGTTTTTTAGCTTGATTTTCGAAGAACAATACGCTTTGAATCAGAGTGAATGATTTTCGTGCCTGTCTTGTTTTGATATGGATACTAATTTACTTCCAAGTGTCTATTTTCGCAGGTTATGAGTAGACGAAAGATAGGAGAGGTTCCGAAGACGCGGGATTCGTCTACATCCATTCTTCACCATCGGTTCAAGAGAAGTAATCTCACACATCCTACGAACTGTCCGGTTACTCAGGAGTGAGATCAGTAAGACTTTTAGTTTCTGCAGGATTTGGGACACATTACTTTACCGATGACTCGTGTCGTTGATGATGATCTCCTAGATGCTTTTGGCATTCGACAGGACTTCTACCATCTCTTTGACATGATGGGACTTCAAGGCTTGCTGGAGCTTCGGGAGCATGTCTACCCCGAGCTTTGTTGGGAGTTTATGGTCTCTGCATAATGTGTCAACCCGGACTTGGACAACCCAGTGGCTGATCAGGGCACACTCTCCTTTATCGTGCAGGGTCAGTATTATTCTATCTCTCTCATGGATTTAGCCAGAGTTTATGGTTTTGCGCAGGGCCGTGGTACATGGGTACCAACTCTACCGAGGTCTAGTGAGTTTTGGGACTTTATTGCTACTGGGAAATTCGTCTCTCGGAGCGCGAAGTAGTCGCGTATCCGTAGTCTTGTCCTTCGCCTTGCAGCTATGGTTCTTAGCTCGCACATCTACGCCAAGCCTATCCAGGCTGTTGTGACCAACGATGAGTTGTGTCTTCTTTTTCTAGGCGTTGGACATACATGGGACTTTGCATCTCAGATCCGTTATGTGGCGGCTACGGAACTGAACATGGTTGCAGTGGTTGCTGACAATTTTGCCTTCTTCAAGGTGGTGGCTTCTGAGAAGAAGTCCTTTGCTACGGGTGCTCTTATTACCCGACTTCTGCGGTTTGTCAGATTTGATTTCACTGGTCACCAGAGAGCGGAGTTCAAGCTCCCCAAGCAGACTAATATTTCTATGGATTATAGAGCTACATATGCTTTCCTCAATGGGAAGCATCTCGTTGACTGTGACATTCTAGCTTCCCCCTGGAAGCATTCTATTGACAGCTCAAGATAGTTCATTTATCACTTCCAGGACCGCCAGCAAATGTATTTATACATCGAGCTGCCACGCTTAGACTTGACATCTCTAACGGATTCATCAGGAGTTGAGTTTTTACCTCCTCCAAAGCGTCTTTGTCACTGCCCCCTTCTTTCAAGAAGGGTTCTTCGGGTCATGTTGGGGATCGTGTAGCTGATGATGTTGATTATGAGGCTCACATGCCTCGACCTACTGCACCCACTGATGTTGAGATCGCGGAGCTGTTTCCAGAGGATTTCAGTGCTTACGAGCTTGACCCGCCACCGCGTCCTTCTGCTACTGCTGCTGAGTTCAGAGCATGGGTTGTTCAGAGTCATCAGAGGACAAGCTCTCTCATGCTGTGTTTCTCCAGAGGGCTCTCCAGGATAGGGAGACTTCTTTCTTGTTCTCCTAGCAGTTTGTTTGTGAGGACGCTATCAGGTGCAGTGCGCGACCTATTCCTGCAGCTGATGCAGATGATGATAACTAGGAGACAAAGAGCGAGGACTCTGATGGGGGCTAGAGACTCGAGAGACTTGCGCGAGAGGAGGCCAGACGGAGCATGGAGCGCTCCAAGAGGAGAGCAGATGATGCTTCCGGAGATGCAGGCAGGCGCCCCAGAGCTAGACCTGAACAGATGCCTCACACCTCCAGAGATGCTCAGTAGTTCTCTTCCCTATATCTTTTTATTTATGTTTTTTATTTTTCAATTGTACTTACCCCTTCCTTGGATTTGTTTCCCACCGAGACGGTATGAAATAAGTCTTGGGGAGGTTACTTATGTTTTTCTTTTTCTTTTGGTGTTGTTTAGGTCATTTTGATGTTTTTATTGAGTGAGTTATGGATTGTTTATGCTTTATGATGATTTTAGACTATTATCTCTACGCATTGCACTTCATTTATATTCTCATTAACCATTTTATATGGAATTTTAGCGCAGGCAATCCAGAATAACTCATGACCAAACTCCCCACCAGAAATCTCGAGAACTCAGACTTTTATTTGAAATGTTGNACTATTATCTCTACGCATTGCACTTCATTTATATTCTCATTAACCATTTTATATGGAATTTTAGCGCAGGCAATCCAGAATAACTCATGACCAAACTCCCCACCAGAAATCTCGAGAACTCAGACTTTTATTTGAAATGTTGTTAACTCTATTTTATTTGGCTTACTAATGAACTTAAATGCTTTGATCAAGGAACTTAAAATCAGGAATCAAACCCATCGTTCAGGATTACATCCCCATTTCTTTTTCTACCATCCTTTTCGGTAATCCTGAGTGACCAGACGCATCTTTAGTCTGACACCACACCCTTACTTTATCTCCTTGATTCTCCATGCATTTCTTTTTCATCTTATGTGCACACATGTGTAAAAACAATGAGAGAATAGGGTAGACATGATCCTTCTAATTGCTTAGGTAGGATTGTACATTTTAGGGGGTTTAGACACGGTCCTGAGTGTCTGATTTCTCGGTGTTGGGTTTTTAGGTGTTTTAGGTGATTATGTTGCATTCCTTCATGCTGTATGGTTGTTTTAGAGTTTAAAAACGTCATTGATATGCTAATTTGAACCAGATTTCATTCTTTAAGAAAAATCGAAAATTGTTTTTAATTTCTTCATATATGGTTTAGAAATTAGCATTTGCATATTATTTTGTTCATTGGATTCACCCTGAAGAATGTGCATATCTGGTTTACTTTTTGATTGGTGGTTTGTACTTGGGTAGATAGGGGACATGGATATCAATATACTCTTTCTCTCCTGCGATTTTGCATAATGTCTTGCATCTTGACGCAACTTTTGATACTCGAAACACTCTAGCCTCACCACTAAAAAGCCTTGAATACCTAGCCTGATTTCCTGATTATGAGTTCTTCGGTGAAAAGTTTCACGCCCATCTTAAATGAATGTAGAGAGTTATTAACATGGAAGCTGAGTTTGCAGGTTCATATTTTATAGTATGGATGGGCTTGGGATGTTATGCAGCGATTCTTGGAGAGAATCTTCTAACTGTTCTGAGTTTATATGGTTAGGGAAAGTAGCGCAGAGTAAGGTTTTCTGATAGCATGCGATCCATTTGGTTTTTGAGTTTCTTTTCGCGCAGGCTTAGTCTTCGTTTCCTTTACTTGAGGACAAGCTAATATTCAAGTTTGGGGGATTTGATGTATCAGTATTTTAGTAGTTTTATTATGGTTTTCACACGAGAATTATGATTTTTAGTATGTATTCGGATCTTTTTGGCGCGGATTTGTGTTCTTTACTGTTTTTATAGGAATCGAGTTCAGATGTGCGAAAAAAAATGAATTTTGGATGGATTTCAAGCATCTAAGGAAGTTTCTTGAAGGCTGAAAAATATCCAGACAGATAGACAAGGATCGATCGATCCCTGTCTGTGGATCGATCGATCCCTGTCCCGTTTTACGGACCGATTTTGTGAAGAATCAGACCGAACTTATTTTGAACCGGATTTGAATACTAAGACCTAGGCTCGTGTTTTCCCTTTCATTATGCACTTTTAAATACTTTTTGAGAGCAGAGATTGATTTTGTAACCTAGGGAGAAGAAGCATCTTTGTACTTCAAATCTGAGAAGCTTTTTGAACCATTTACTCTTTATTTTGTTAAATGCAATCTTCTCTCTCTTTGATTTGATCTGTGTTTATGTGATTATCATGACTGAGTAGTCTATTCGTTAGGTTTAGGGTTCTCACAAAGGTATTCATGAATTGTTGATGTAGAATTGTATGATTATGAATTTAATCAATTGGATCTTCTTCTAGGATAGTTCGTAATGCATAAAATTAAACTAATCACTTAGTTTTTGATCTTAGGTAATTTAACGCCCGGAAAGTGTTTGATTAAATGCCTAAAAGAATCTTAGATGAGCAATTTTTCTTAAGCCAATTGAAGTTGATGTTTAAGTGAATTGTGAACATATCAAACCTGTAAGGAATGCATGATTAGAAATCGAGAGTCAACGGAAGTTAGTCTCGAGATTTCTAATACATAAAGAACTGATACTACTGAAGTAGATCAGTTCTATATTAGTGTTTGAGTTCAAGACGGTTTTAAACTTGTTCCCTAATCTATAATTTGAGT
>OVAN01005689.1:0-12513 GCA_900406275.1 Anastatica hierochuntica | reverse complement strand
AATAATGAATTGTTTCCCTGAGAATACCCAATGCCCAACACTTCTTTGATTGATTTACACCCCTTTTGTTGCTTGCCTGCTTTCTCTGTTCTCTTAATTTCGATATTTGCATCTTCTTAAAAGACATCTTTTTAGCTTTAGTCCGATGTTTGATCTGACATTCTTCGTGCTACCTTTGGTCTCTTTGGATCTGGTCCCGAACCACTACGACGTACTTCTGTGCGCTTGCAGTGTTTTCTCGGGCGAAAACCTGAGCTATCACCACTATAGGATATACAAGTACTTCATCTTCATCATATTGACTTGCTCTAAAGGATTTTTTAATTAGTATAATCAGACCAAATATAAAATTACTTAAGCAATTAAATTTACTAATTAATTTTGTTACCTTTGTCTTCTAGTTGTAGAAACGTGCAAAACAAAGTAATGGTATGAGAAATAAGATATTTCATTAGTCTTGTATAATTGAACTATTGATCTTGATGGATATCTTTTGTTCTTTGTCTTCCCTTTTCGGATGTTTCTTCCAAATGGATCCATCCACCATTATTGTACAAGACCACCAAGTTCAACTTCATAAGGTAGGTGTGTATAGGTAGGTGCTCCATTACATCGAAAAAAGAAGGTGGGAAGATCTTTGTCAAATTACAAAAAATCATGACAATGTTGGTCCTGTTCGTTTAGAAGTCGTTGGCAGCAACGACTAGCGATAGCGATAGCGATAGCAATAGCGATCAACGATAATTTTCGTTGTTCGTTTAGGAGTCGCTGGCGACAAGCTTCTAATCGTTGCGATAAATCGATGTGTTGTTCGTTTTGTTGTCACTAAATTTAAATATTTACTTTTTTATTTTGGTTTAATTTTAATTTTAGTTTTAATTTTATTATTAATTTCAATTTTAGTTTTAGTTTTAATTTAAATTTTAATTTTAAATTTAGTTTTAAAATTAATTTTAATTTTGACTTTTATTTTAATTTTAAATTTAATTTTAATTTTAGTTTTAACTTTAATTTTAGTTTTAGTTTTAAATTTCATTTTAGTTTTTACTTTATTTTAAATATTAAATTAATTTAAATTTAATAAATATTTAAATTTATATTAAGTTTTACTTTTAGTCTAAGTTTTAATTTTATTTTTAATTTTAAATTAAATTTTATTTCTTATTTTTATTTTAGTTTGATTTTACTTGATTTTTATTTTATTTTAACTTTAATTTTATTTGTAATTAGAGTTTTAATTTTAAATTAATATTAATTTTATTTCTAATTTTGATTTGTATTTAATTTTAACTTTATTTTCAATTTTATTTTTATTTTTAATTTTATTTTTATTTTTACTTTAAATTTTAATTTTACTTTTAATTTTAATTTTAGTTTTGTTTTAAATTTTGTTCTAGTTTTTTTAATTTTAAATTCAATTAGGTTTTAGTTTTAGTTTAAATTTTAATTTTACTTTTAGTTTTAAATTTTAATTTTCATTTTGCTTTTTATTTTAATTTTCATTTTTTTACTTTAGTTTTAAATTTTAATTTTTTTTATTTTAGTTTTATTTTAAATTTTAAATTTAATTTTAATTTAGTTTAACTTTAATTTTTATTTTTAAATTAATTTTTGTTTTTAAATTAATTTTAGTTGCTAGCATTGTTAGTTTTGTAGTCGCTAGCGACCGGCCGCTAAAGTGAAACACACGATTTAAAACCCTGTCGCTAAAAAAATTAGCGACTTGAAGTTTTGATCGCTCGTCGTTGCGATTAGTCGTTGGTTCAGCGGCTGCAAAACTAACAAGAATTTATTCGCTATTGCTAGTCGCTACCGCTAGCGACTGCGAAACGAACAGCACCATTAACTTTCAGATTTCGCACGCAAGTAGGATCCAGTGATCTGCTACATAAGTCCCGAAAAATGATCATATCCCTATAATATAATAACATAAGGATATTATAGAATATATCAATATATCGATAATGATAAAGAGTAACAAATAAATAATTAAATAAATATGAGAATATATCTACCTGATAATGCGAGGTGCGCTTTTCGCTGTAAAAGTTGTGCAAAGACAAACTGAAGCAGTCGTCCCATAAAAACATGACAATCGTGACTCTTTATACCACAATTTTCCACCGTTGATGTCTGCATAACTAGCTAAATCTGCGGCATAGCAATATGGGAATTTAACCTCATTCTTGACTCATTCTAATAAAGATTGTCTTGCTTTTGAACTCAATCGAAAAATAGGAAACAGAGCTCTCCCTCGATCATCAACGTGCAACTCTTTGCGAGAAAAAAATTTTGAAATGTCTAATCTTGACTTCACTGTGTCTTTTGATTTGTCCTTAACATTAATATTAGTGTTAATAACGTTATCAAAAAAATTCTTCTCGATATGCATCACATGTAGATTGTGTCATAACATTAGATCTGTCCAATATGGTAGCTCCCAAAATATGCTTTCTTTATGTCAATTATGCGAGCAACCATATCCATCCTTTTTATCTTCATGACCATTTCCCCCGCTTTCAGATATTTTTGGTGGTTCAGCATGTCTTATACGCTCATATAAAACTTGTTCACCAGTCAAAAATTGAAGCGAATAGTCATTCAATGCGTGTTTTCCCTTCAAAAATTTAGTTTTATTCTTCCGTAATGGATGACTACTAGGAAAAAATCTTCTATGGCAGTCAAACCAACATGTCTTTCTACCAGCAGAAAATTGAAAAGCATTTGTATCATCCATGCAAATTGGACACGAAAATCTTTCATGTGTTGTCCACCCCGACAACATACCTTATATCGGGAAATGGCTTATAATCCATTGAAGAACAACTTTTAGATTAAAATTTAGACCTACTAACATATCATATGCTTCAACTCCGTTAAACCACAACTCCTTTAACTCATCGATCAATGGCTGGAAGAAAATGTCAAGACTAGTCTATGGATGATTTGGTCTCGAATTCAAAATTATCAGAAACAAATACTCCTTATTCATGCACATATTTGGGGGTAAGGTTTATGGAGTCAAGATCGCAAGCCACAGTGAATGATTTTTTTACATACCAAATGGATTAAAACCATTAGTACATAATCCAAGATAAACATTCCTTGTTTCTGGTGGAAATGATGGATGCAACTGTTGGAAATTCTTTGAATCTGCCCCATCATATGGATGACACATTACTCCATCTTATGAATCATACTTAGCATGTCATCTCATCGATAATGCAGTCTTCTCTGATTGATACATTCTCTTCAATCTATAAAAAAATAGGTAAATACCACATACTACTGAATAATAATCTCGTACGCCTCTCACTTGCCTTGTATCTTGGTTTCCCACATAACTTACAATGATCTAAATACTCGTCTCTTTTCCAAAAGAGCATACCATTCTCTATACATACATCAAATGTGTGGTACGACAACCCCATCTTTCGCATCAAAGTTTATGTCTCGTAGTATGAAATAGTTGCATGAGTACCTTTTGATACGTACTCCGAAAGGACTACGATTTCATGCAAACTTCAGGCAGATTATGATCCACTTTGATATTCATACATTGAGCAGCAGCCAACAAAATCGTGAGTGTTGTTCACGACAACCTTCATAAAGTGGTTAAGGTTATTGGTTTACTAAGACTTTTGTTAACGTTATTGGTTTTATAATCATATGTATAACTTTTTTAATATATTTCACAATTATAATTATCTCATAGTAATTAATCCAAAAATGGATTTATATTTTAGTCTACACAAATTGTGTTAGTGAACATGTCTATGAAAAATCTATTCCACTTGCTTACATATATCAAAGTTTGTGTGAAAATTACTTAATTGTTCCTCCATTCCAGTTACTTAAATCACATGAAGAAAAAAAAGGCTTTGAGGTCACAAAATTTTGTGTGAAAATTATTAGAAAGATTTGAGGCTTATTGCAACGTCAGTTTGAACCTCGTCAAATCGTTTGACAATGTTAAAGATTCCATTTTTTTATTGATGTGTTCATATTTTTATGCATATTTAGTGTCATTTAGTGTGTGCTTTCATTGTCTTTAACTTGTAAATAATGTATTTTAGTATTAATTTCTATAAAGATTAGGAATAGAGTCTATAGTTAGAATTTGTTGCATTTGCATGCATTATTTTAATATTGTAGGGAATGGATCTTGATAAGGCAAAGAAGAGTTTGGAGCTTAGAGTCTTGGTGGAAATTGGATTGAGAATCAAAGGAAAATGATGAATAATCAAAGGAAATGAAGAAGGATCAAATAGGAGCCATAAGAAGAAGAGAAACTTCCCATTAAGGTCACCATCGACCCGGGGTGGATGGTGAGTGAAGAGGGGGTCGATGGTGAGGCAAGTCCAGCTCCTCCCTGCGCATTTATCTCACCATCAACCTCTGATAGATGGTGGCTCAAGGGAGGGGGGAGGGGGAGCGGATGGTGAGGCAACCGAAGTATATTTGCGTAGGGCTTCTCCTCTCTTCCTCCTTTCCTATAAATACTGCATGTTAGCAACCACGAATACTTAAGATACTCTAGGATAAATTCGTAGATTCTTGATGCTTTTAGTTTATTTTAAGTTTGTAATCTATTTCATTTTGGATTTCTCATGCATTTGTACTTTTCTTTGATTGTTCTTCATCTAGTTTCTTATTTTTCAAAGTTTTTACCTTTCTTGCAAAGTTTCGATTTTTATTGTTTCTACTTAAGTTTGTTTTCTTCTAATCCTTGAATCACATCTTTTCTCACGTTCTTCTCACTTCAAGTATGGATTTTCAAGAAGCTAGTGACACTTCTTGGATTTTCACGGGCCTTAGTGAGTAGAACACAATGGATCTTTGATCGGTAAATTAAGGAATGATTAGGTGGTTAGTTAATGGTGTATAAAGATAAACAAAACTTTGATCTCTATGATTTAGGTGTGCTTAATGGTAGATATAGGAAAATAACTATGTCTTGACATATATTCAATTTACGCCTGAAAGGTTTTCCATGAAATGTCTAGAAGAGCCTAAAGTATGTTAAACTTAGCTTAGCCATTGAAAATTGATAGTTACGGATTTTATTGACTAAATGGAATGGTTCTTAATGTTTGCTTACTAAATGATCGCAATAAGTGACAGTTGAATGAAATATTTTAGCTTGCAAATGTTACTTTTAGCCGTGAACGTTGTGCTAGTTTTGAGCATTGATTTCATGGTTCTGTGACTTGTTATTTTGATTCCCTTCTTTGTTGTTAGTTTATCTACTTGAATATCCCTTCTCAAACCCCAAATATGAGTTCCGCTTTTCGATCATTTAATTTGTTTGAGTTGTTTTACATTTAGTTGAGTAGTAACCATCATCTCTTTTCTACTTGCTTAGCTCATGATATTTTGCATATTCTTACTGTTTGAATCTCTAGTTCATTGTAGGTCGACCCCCACAGTACGACAACAACATAATTGTGCACTTGCGGATTTTTATAGTTATTAGGAAGATTACGACTTTATAAATTTTGTAGTTAAAACAACTCGCAACACTTTTTTTCATTTACGTTATACAATTACAAATCTTATAACTTTTGCTATTTATTAGACAATTAGATCATCAAAATGTTTTTTATATGCAAGAAGCAAGATCATATCAAAATCTTGATATTGGAAAATCGCTCTTACTAAGACCCTAACTAAAGTGTAGTAGATTTACATGTGTGGTTCATGGTACTGCGAGTGTAAAAGAAACGAATCTTAGCCTTCTCTTTGGACTCTTTATTTCTTCAAATAATTTTTACATTTTTTCAAAACAATCGACACTACTATAACGTATTTTACATTAATTATTCTCACAAATAAAAGAGAAAAATACACAGAAAAATATCTCTTAATAAGAAAATGATAGACTTGCAATAACTTGACTATTCTTGACACAATACTCATTAAATTTCAGACCTAGGAAAGAGATTAAAAAATCAACGAAAGTGAAACAAAAGATATCAAATGCTATATGTAAAAAAATGCTATTTATAAGCAACACATTGATTAAATCGTATATAATCCCTAAATTGAAAGAATCCAATGAAAATTAAATTATGGTAGAAGTTTTGCTTTATTTTACAAGAATTCTGTAAAATGGAAACAGAACAAGCATACAATACTTTCAACAATTATAATAATTAGCTCTTTGTAAAACATTGCTAAACCGAATATATTTCACAAATACTAATCCTTTCAAATTTAGATTTTATTAGAAAATGGCTCAAATATATTTAGTAAATCTCCCTCGAGAAGAGAGTTAATATATAGATACTCTATTTTGTAGGTGAACATACACATTTAAACTGTCCATTTTATAAACCTTATGTTTATATGTTCTATATTTATGTAAAGTTTTTCTTTTTTTTTTTTTTGTCACTGTAAAGTTTTTCTTAAATAATACTTTTTGTCAATAAACACCTAAAATTTTGGCTTAATAGTTCTCTTTGTAGGGATGTCAAAATGGGCAGTATTTTATGGGTTGATCCAAATCTAATCCACTAATCCAAATGGATTGATTATTTGGGTTAGAATTGATTAATGGGTCAAATGGTTTAATGAGTTATATGGTTTGGGTTGAAATGGATTGAATTAAAATGTTTATGAGTTGTAATGGGTTAACTCATTAATCTTCAATATGACATCATCATCATTCGTTTATCATTGTAATCATCATTATAACATAATAATCATCATCGCATCATTATCATCAAATACATTATAATCATCTTCAAACATACCATAGTAGAGAAAAAAAAAACGTAAATTCATCGATTTTTCGCCAAAACTGCAAGTACGTCGATTTTTCCGCCAAAAACAGTGTCCATCTAGTTTCCCACCAAAACTAAATCCATCAATTTTTCCGCAAAAAATAATATAAATCCAATTTTCTTGTCAAAAACATAAGTCCGTCAATTTACATGTCAAAAACGTAAATCAGACGATTTTTCCACCAAAACGAAAAACCCGTCGTTTTTCTCGTCAAAACCGTAAATCCGATTTTCCCGCCAAAATTGTACATCTGTCAATTTTGTCTATAAAACAATAAGTTTGTCGACTTTCTCACTAAAATCGTAAGTTCACCAATCTCCCTGCCAAAAACGTAAGTCTGTCGATTTTTCCTCCAAAAACATATTTCGTCGATTTTTTCACTAAAATTGAAAATTCGTCGATTTTCCTGCCAAAACCGTAAATTCTATTTTCCTTCCAAAAATGCAAGTCCGTCGATTTTTCCACCAAAACCATGAGTCTGTCATTTTCTGACAAAAATGGAACTTCATCGGTTTTTTCGCCAAAACCGTTTCGTCGCTTTTCTTGGCAAAATCGTGAGTCCTTTGCCTAAATCATTATTCAATGATGGTTATTGTGATGATGATTATAGCAACATTAATGATGAATATGATGATATTGGTAATGATTATTATTATCTTTTTCCGAGTGATGATTATTATTAATTATTATATTTTTAATGATTTTTGTTTCACACTATAACAAAGAACAAATTATGGGTAACCGTTAAAACCACTAATCCATTAATTTTACTTGGTTATGGATTAATCCAAACCATTTTCTTATTGGATTGAATTAACTTGTGAACCATTTAGTCTCCAATCCATTTGGATATGAGTTTGTTTGGTTTGGTTTATCCATATTGACACCTTTACCCATTTGTATTAAGTGAAAATGGGGTCAAATGCTAATATACTCCTCTTGATAGAAAGAAGAGTCATTTTAATCCTCTTTTAAAACTGCTAATAATTTTATTTATTTTTAGTTTGATAAAAAGAAAGAAAATGACAAACTAACAATGGAAAACTTAACTATTTACCAACCTAACCACACATCAATTGAGTTTCCCAGATCTGATCCGACTAAAGTTGGATATACGCAATTTTTTTAGTTCTTTTGTTCAAAAATAACTTCCTTTTTCAAATCCAAAAATCAAAATCGCGAAACCACTTCTCTCTCATGTTTGTGTTCTTCGTTAAGGAAAACTAAGAGTATAACTTGGTGCGAATCTCATAATTTTTGATATGTTAAACTCAATTTCGGCTTGTAATTGCTTTAATTTGGTGATTTCAACTAGAATCCACTTCGATTTGGTCGATTTTGTGTTTCAACAAAAGAAAATAATTTTTTTTAGATTTTGGCTTTTTTATTTTGAAAGGTTTTTGAGAATAATATCATGCCTCGCGAACAAAGAATGCAAATTTTCCCATGAATCTGAACCCTAATCCAAAAGAAAAAGATGGGTCAAAAACCTCGAGAGGAAAAGGAATTGAAGAGGGAGAGAAAGTCGATTCCAAAGAAAACGAGACAATCTTTCGTGGAAATGAAACGGTAATTCTATAAAATTTGGAAAACTTAATAAGATTTAACATAATTTGGTTCATTTTGGGAAATCCAATTTCTAGAATTGAGAAGGTAGAAGTTGGTAATACTTGGTGTGACTTATCTCGTTTGCAAGAATGGGAGGAAGAGACGGAATCGTTACAACCTTTGAAAATGTACTTCCCTCCAACCAAGTATAAGAAAGCTGTAAAACTCTCGCCAAAATGTTATATCGGTAAAATTGTGAAGGCCATAGAAGATGTTCTCGACAAAAGGGGGGAGATGACTTGGTTCTACGAGCACCCGCAGTTCAAACATATCTTCCATATGGGTAAGAAGGCAAGTCACAAATGGATGGGAATGTGGATACTCCTTCTAAGGATAGCGCGTCTAAATAAGAAGAAAGAGTGTTGGTTCATTGTCAATGGCGTTCCAATCCGTTATTCTCTCAGAGAACATGGACTGATATCCATATTATACTGTCAATTTTTGCCACATGAATATGAAAGCAAAGGTTGTTTGTGTTTGTTGGGAAGTATTTTGGTGCGGGGAAGACAATTATATATGAAGACATGGAGAGCATGATATCAAAAATTAAGAGGAAGACGTTTGTGGAACGTTTGATGATGTCAATCAATCCTCTATTTCTTGTGCAGCGTCATCATTGAGAATAAAAGTATTGGAGAAAGAGCATCCTCTATAGAGCCTTTCTTTATGAGAGCCGTAGATGATCTAGAGATGTGCGAAAAAATCTCGTGGGGTCATTTGTCATTTAAGGAGAATATGAAAGACATATTTAGGTTGATGGATCTTCCTGAAGGAGAGGTGCAGTCGAGATGGATATTTCATAGTTTTATTGTACCTTTGGAGGTACTAAATTTCCCCTCTTTGTTTGTAGTTTAGAAATGGCTAACTTGGTACGACTAAGATAAATTGTGTGAAGTATAGTCTAACTTGGTAAAACTAGGAATAACTGTGTGATTTTTCTTGTTTTGTGTTGTAGCTTCTAGCATATGAGGCAACTACAGTCTTGAGGAGGCAATTCCGTGTAGATGTTAGTGGTGCACATGATAAATGTCCGCATATGTGCAAGATGAAGTACAAAAGTAGTGGCATGAGAGGTTTTACTATTTCGGAAATAAATTATAAACTTGGCACAACCAAGGTTTGTGATCACATTAATTTATAATACTCATTATTTATGTATGGTTATAGTTTGTAACATATTGTGTATTATTTTTACAAGAGATTCAAAGTATATCGGCTCCAACTACTATTGAGGTAGGCTAGATCTTTTAGGTAAAATCATGGATGTTGAGACTGGTTTCAATGATGTGTAGCTTGGTAAAATTGGTAAAACTACGCTATTTTGGTTCTTGTACTTTGGTAAAACTATGTTATTTGGGTTTGTTTGACTTGGTTGATATGACATCTGCAATTAATTATACAAGATAAACAAAGACTAAGAAAGTTTTGGTGAATACCGTTTTTGTTTAGTTTTGGTAAAACTTTGTATTTTGGTCTGTTGAATTGATAAAACTTAGTGAAACTTTGTTATTTTGTTCTTTAATTTGATAAACGTGTATAAAGTGAAAATTTGTTAGTTTCGTTCTTTAATTTGGTAAAATTTGTGTGATTATATATCTTTATCATTTTTTAAAAAGGTAAAATTTGGTAAAATTATGTTATTTGGATTTGTTTAACTAGGTAAATTTGGATACAACTATGTGGCATCGTCTTTTTGCAAAGAAGTAAAAAGAAAAGAAAAAGAAAAGAAAGAAAATAAAGAAATAAAGAGAGGAGAGAGAAAAATGCATCGTCTTTTCTTGGATGATATGGCGCCATCTTTTTGTAAAAGCGGATGACATGGAACCGTCATACAAGTTCAAGTTATATTTGAGTTTCAAGTTACACATTTTGTGTCAAGTTATACTTTTGACATTTTTCAGTTTAATTGGTTATACCACCAATTAAAAGATTTTTATGTTGTACCAAAAATATTATGTTATTTAGGTACATTCCAAATTTTTTCATGCAAAAATATATGTCAAAATATTATTTTTGTGACTTCTATAATATTATGTGATTAATATCTACATGTATATCATAAAAGTATATGGTGTTTCATTACAATGAAGAACATTATAAAAATATGTCAAAAAATTATTTTTGTGACTTCTATAATATTATGTGATTAATATTTACATGTATATCATAAAAGTATATGGCGTTTCATTACAATGAAGAATATTATAAAAATTATCACTCAAAAAAAATTCTCAATTGTTTAATTAACTAATATTGTTAGTTATGTCAATGAATCTATTGTTTATTAGTATAATGATAATTGTTTTTCCAATTTATTTCTTGTTTGTTTTATATGACTATTTATTATCCACACATTATGAAAACCAATATGTAATATAAATTTGTATTTTTAAATAATTAATATGATTTTACCTACTAAAACAAATAAATGGTCGTATATGAAGGAACAGAGGTTAAAAAGAGAGGAGGATAAGAACGAGGTTATTAGCAAGATGGTGATTTTTTTCAGTTTACTTCTTGCTTTTTTTTTACGACTAATTTTTGTTTTTATTATCCACATCACTATGAAAAATAATACCTAATATAAACTTTTATTTTTTAATAAATATGAATTTACTTACCGAAATTAGCAAGTTAGTTAAGTTTAACTCCCTAAAAATTTGTAAGTAAATTATCATTATTTCCCCAAAAATTGGAAATAAATTATATTTTGTCGTAAAAAAAATCAAATAAAAAAGCACATGATCATTTGCTCCAACCTTTCTGCATATCCTAACCACTAACTTTGAATATGTTATCTCTAGTAAAGATGATGTCTTAAACGATATATCATACAAGTGACATTCTCTTTGATGTCATTTATAGGAACCATCAGACACTGTATAATATACTCCATAATCAAAAATATGTTTATGGAATGACTACCCGTCGTCTCCTAAAAAATTAATAAAAGTCTTCATTAATATCTTTCATATTTGAATTGGTTATACCAAATTATCTAGTTATACCAATAATTTCTAACCAAGTTTTACCAGTTATACAAATTGTCAACTATACAAATTTTACCAGCTTTGCTTAGTTCTACTAAACACAAACATTGATCTACCTAAGATTCACTATAATAAAACTCATATTGATCAGAACTACCTTTAAACCATAAACCTAAATCCATGTTACTAACACAATATCAAATCGATCTAAAATTCTTAAATTACATTAAAAAAATCTTCTTTTTATATGCCCAAATCAAGCTCAATCTCCCTCAAATTGAATAGATTTACGTAATAGAAGCATCATTGACCTTGATTTTGAAGTTTTGATTTCAATGATGGAGGAATGAAGGCAAAATTTTCAGATCTTGAAGTTTTTGACTTCAATGTCATGGCTTACGAAGAAGAGGACTACGATGAGAGAGAAATAATCTCATTGGTTACTTTTTCTGATTATTATCATTATTAATTTGATTAATTCATTGAGTGAGAGGGAAAAATAATATTTTCATTATCTTAGTAAAAATAGAGAGTGTATGAGATTGTGGAAGAATAGAGGAGATCACCTTTTGATTATTGAGTGCTTCCGAATTTGACCCAATAAAATGTAACCATAATCAATATCATTACATATGTATTGGTTTAATATTCACCTCATTATATACAAAAGTCATACCATTTTTTTTTGTCAACGTCATTCCATTTTTTATTCTCGTGTTATTATCTTAGAGAATTATAGAATCATCTAAATTATTAATACCGTAATATTAACTTTTGGAATTAGGTATTATTAATTTTTCACTCATAATAAGTGATTCTCTCTAAAATATAAATGAAGAAACGAATATTTTACTATCTTACTACTCTTTACGGATTCATAGTTTATAAAAAACTATAGTAGTTACTATAATTAATGAAGAGGTGAATATGTTATATGATTGATTTATGTTATATGATTGATTCTTTTTATAAATAATAGTGAAGAGGATTTTACAACTCCGTCTAAATTATAGTTTTAATATACTAAATAGAATTTACTAATTTTTGTTAGTTTTCAAGATCTTATTGAGTTGCAATTAACTACGTTGATTCTTGGATTGTTTTTGTATACTTTATATATATATATATA
>OVAN01005688.1:0-22976 GCA_900406275.1 Anastatica hierochuntica | reverse complement strand
TTAGCCTTCTTCTTTTTTCTTTTTGGGCTTGGTTTCAAGACACCAAGCCTAAGCCCAACAGTCTTTATCGATAATGATCCAGAAAATTGCACCAAACACAAGCACTAGCTATTACAAGTTCGTCTCACATTAAGCGTTACCTATTACACCAAGTCACTAGCTAATTGTTAATTTTATTAGTTTCGAGTTGTGTAATTTGTCATTTTGTTTCAATCGACTTCACTTCTTACTTTTAGACTATTTTTTACCAAGACGTTCTAGACTCGTAGATCCATACATCTTCCAAACCATCTAAAGTATTCGTCTTTGGTGCGACACCCCCTCACAATAATACTTGAGCTCGTGATCTTCTTGTGATAACCTTCTCATGAATTTAGCAGCAGGCGTTTGGTAATGACCAGACTGATTAAAACAAAGGGCAAGTTTCTTCATTCGCTTTTATACATTTTACGTGTATGCATGGTCGGTCCTGAGTTAAAACTCATAAAAACTTTGCTTTAGGCGCCAAATATAAGTATAAATTCTGAGACATCAATTTTCGAAAATATAGTTGTAGGCTAGTAGTCAAGGTATGTGTTAGAGCTATAAACAACATGGATGCAAGTTTTCCACGGTACCTCAATTTTTAAAACGGGCGACAAATTTTTTTGGGCTTTAGAAAACAAATTTAAACGGCCGGACCCTACATGTATGAGTTATTGAGCTATCACAAGATACAATTTAAATTTCCATTAGTTCCTTTCTGTTACTAAATTGTTCAACCGAAACAATCGTTTGATCGCACATTGTTTTACTCAAAACCTCTAGAGGAAACAAATATGTTAGTTGTAGTATAAGCACCACCTCTCCTCCGGGATAGGCTCTGAGATTTGAAGGGCTATAAACTTATATAATTTTGGGGGCCGAATTATGTACATAATTTTTTTTCTCGGTTTGGGGATCAGTAGGTCTATACATATTAATTCAAAAAATTTTGGGGGTTTGAAACAAATGTTTCGTAACGCATGGCCGAGGGCCGGTCCTGCTCTCCTCCCTCTTTACTTTTTTTTTTGTTGGAATGTAAAACTTTATTTCCACCAAAAAAGAACTTAATTACAAAATGTTTCTAAGAAATATCTAAAGAATTTAAAAGAAAGGCTTAAAAGAAAAAATGAAATAAAAGAATCAACTTCACTGTCCAAGAATATCATTATGGTCTAGTCTCCAACCACCTGAGAAGTAAACCATCGTGTCGAGAGCGCAAACGCAGCGAAAGAAGCTTATTCCTAATAACCTTATCAATTATCCGAACTAGAACTGAGGATTCAAGTGGGACGTGCCCATGGCGACGGCGGTTCCTCTCCAACCAAATGGTGTAAACAGTTCCCTGTGAAGCCAAACCAAGAAAGAAGTGATCCTTGCGCGGTAGACGATTCACAGAGAGAAGATGAAGCAGGTGGGACAAAAGATTTGTATAGCTCGCACCCAACAAACCAGTAGCCAAAGTTGTCTAGATATTACTTGTGTAGCTACATTCAAAAAACAGATGGTCCCGTGTTTTCAATAGGGAGCAGCAGAACACACAAGCAGTAGAAATACCTCGATCCCAAGAGACTAGTCGATCTCCGGTGGACAACCTATTCTGAACCGCTAACCACATTATAAACGCATGCTTACTTTCATTTCATCTATACAAGATAATGCATTCGATCATTTTTATCGCATAAAGGAAACAAACTTGATTGGATTCGCCCTGGTTATATCTATACAAGATAATGCATTCGATCACTTTTATCGCATAAAGGAAACAAATTAACCTGATTGGATTCGCCCTGGTTATAGTAAATCTTCACTGAGTAACTAATTATCCATTTTTGTCAACATTATGCATTGTGCATATTTAAGTTCTGACTACTAAAATGTATCTTCTTTTTTGATTTTTTATTCGTTTATTTTATTTAGAGAACTACCCTAAAATACCATAAAACTATTTTTTTCAAAAATAGCAATTACTTTTATTAACATTAAAAAGAATATTTTTTTCAAAATATAACAAATATTTTTATTAACAAGAAAAAGAATACCGGTATTATATATACTTGTCCTAATATACGGTTAAACGGCCAAATAATTCAAACTCAAAGCTCAAAACTTATGTGTTTTTTATATAAAATTCTAAACTGATATGACCGCACTTCCCCATCAATTGTCCAACAAAATATATTTGAAAAAAATGCAGTTCATATTTAATTTTTTTTACGCAAATATATTTTATACTATTCACTAGGTAGTTGGTCCACATAAATACGGACTTTAAAATTTTGTCAATATTTTTGTATGTGATAATTTCATAAAAATTTATGAGGTATGATAAATATAAATATTTATATGATATTTTAAAAATTTTGAATTTTAAATTTTTAAATAATGTTATTTTTTATTTAGTCGATATACTTTATTATATAAATTTTAAATAAGGTAGTGCACGCTGACATGTCTAACATAAGATTGAAATATTACGAACTTTAATATTCAACCACGTTAAATATATAATCTTAAATAATAAATTATTTCATTTGACATATCTTGCATAAGATTGAAATGTTTTTTGATTTTTGACGTTCGACCTCGTTAAAAACTATAATACTAAATTCATAATTTCTCTGTTAATATTCTTAATACGAAAATATTTTAAAATTTATTTAAATATATCTAGATTTTATAAAAAAACATGATTGTTTTNAAAAAGCATGATTGATTTCAGTAATGTTAATATATCTTTTTAATTTACTATATTCCAAAATAAGTTTATCTTATATAATATTTAAATAGAATAAATCAAATATATAACATAATTTATTAAGGATAACCATAGCTTTTTAAAAATAAATAAATCTATTGACTTTATTCTTTAATAATTTTGTTTTTTATTTAGTATTTTCGTTTTTATTTTAAATAAATAATTTTAATATATTATTAATTAACTAATTCATTAAGAGTAATATAGTAATCAACCAAATTAACTTTTAATCCGGTGCAAACTAATTTCATACTTAATAGATAAGATCATCGTTTGATTCAACGGTTTAAGGTTTTAAAATTATATATTCCGTGAAAAGAAATGGCAAGAGATTTTTGGGGGTGTGGCCGAAGCTGGCGTTTTGTCATGTAGTCATTGTCGTTTTAACATAAAAGCTTAATACAAATACGACGAGACGTGTAAAAC
This sequence comes from Anastatica hierochuntica, assembly GCA_900406275.1. Classification (NCBI taxonomy): domain Eukaryota; kingdom Viridiplantae; phylum Streptophyta; class Magnoliopsida; order Brassicales; family Brassicaceae; genus Anastatica; species Anastatica hierochuntica. The sequence goes on along the minus strand of OVAN01005688.1, from coordinate 19,771 downwards.
ATAAGGCTGTGTCGTTCGTGTAGTTCTATACAAAAAGGAAAAGGTGGATGATGCTCGTGCCATTTTTTTATTTCCGATTACTATACAGTTTTATATAAGTTAATAAGTTATAAAGTATCAATATCAACATACAAACATAATCATGCAAATAATGCAAAGACAAATTATTAGACTTTTTCAACATTGTGTTTGGAACTTTAACAAAAAAAAAAAACATTGTGTTTGGAACTTATTGGTTTTGATCTATACGATTTAACTTTTACCGAACGTCGATGTAACTATTTACATGAAAAATTAAGTAGAATTTGGCAAAATACAAAATATGTAGTTTAATTGTTTTGATGCAATGTTTTTTTTTTCGGGTCTAATGTTGTGGTGCTATGTTGTTATACTAAATTAGGGTTATTTGTTCTATGATTTTAGTGGATTTAAAAATTTTATAATAAAATATAAAATAAATATAAAGATAAATAATAGTTTTTTTTTTCCGTCTATCATCATATAAAATCTCTCCACATATCTGCTACAATCATTGCTCTCAACTGGTTAGCGTGCTCTCTTTGTTAATCTTGACTTGCAAAACTGTATTGTCATCGTTATTGACTTCTTCAAAATCTCTTTTTTTCTCTTCCTTCTTCTTCTTCTTCATAAGAACTTGTTTATTTGGAAAAAAATCCGTTCGGCACAACTTTCGTAGAAAGTTGTGTAAACCAACACATGCAAAAACAATCTCTGTTTGTATTTTATGCGGAAAATGATGTGCAAACTTAAAAATAAAAAATTGAAATTTAAAGATATCAAAAATTCTCTGCACAACGTTTCTCAAAGATGCATGGTGATGGTTAAACAACTCGTTTTCATTTTGTGGAGTAGAATTTTGATGAGAAAACTCAATGATTTTGTAATTTCAAAATCGTAAACCGTTTTTTCTTAGATTCTAAACTATAAATTTGTGATATATGCAAAGTGAGGTTCTTAATTCTTAGACATTTTTCATAGTGGTAAACGAAATAAAATTTTCAAGATACATGCTTCAAAATCATATTTGAGCCTTTGTAATTATCATGCTCCTGCTTTAAAGGTTAATAGCTATCAGTCCATTAATACTATATACAACTTTCACCGTCTATGTCAAACATATACTATCATAACAAAACAAGATATGTAAAATCACACAGTTTATTAAAAATTTTTGAAGTTTGCTAAACATTCAAATAAACCATTTTACAACTATGTGTTATATTATAGTCAATCTTTCAATTCTTACGCAAACGTATTAATACATTTTCATTACTTTTGATTAAAACCTCATAAACTATAATTTCGTGTTTGGCGCAGATCAAAATCTAGTCCAATTTAAAATCAAATCTATATATAAATCTTAACTATTGAATAACACTTGATTTTAATATAGATTTCAAAATCGTAGAATCAATAACATATGATTTCAATATGAATTTTAAAATCACTGATCCAATAACACATTATTTGACTTGAAAATCTAAATTCATTAAAATCATAAAACCAATAACACCCCTAATAGATGCGAGATATTCGTTTTTCGTCTAAATTTGACTATATATTAAATAATTTTGTGCTTAATTTAAAGATCATGGTTAGAGACATTCAAGAAATATATTTAAGCTGTTCTCATTAATCATTATCTTAAGAAAAGAAAAGATTATCATTGATGAATAACCTAAAAGAAAGATATGCGTATAATTGCCTCCAGCAATAAAGTTGTGTCGAAACGTTATGATTATATTTCTATTTTTGTTAGATTAATTTGAAAAGTTTTTCTAATGACAAAGCATATAAGATAATTAAAAAATTAAATTGAAAAGTAGGGAACACTAGAACCATGTTGGGTTTAAATCACAGGCGTAATGATTTAAGAATAATAATCCCCATCATTATCTCGATATATAATTCTCACTTTATTTTTCTAATATTTTTTCTGTAATCTTTTTTTGGTTCACTTTTTTTTTTGTCAGATTTTTACTAGCAGAGCATTATTTCCCATGGTAAAAAAAGAAAAGTGATGGCACCTTTCTTTACTGTTTACTAAAATTACTTACATAAAAGGTCTTTATTCTTGTCTTGAACAAAAAATAAAATATTCTAACTAACCAATTAGAGAATCTTTATGTTATTTTTTTAAAAAGACACTCGACTAACATAAAACCATAACAAGTTTTCTTGAATTTGTGTTTCCTAGACTCTTTGTATCATGTATGCTTAAGATTTAAATTTGTACTAGACACTCATATATAAAATTGTAGTCTTACTTAACAAAGTTGTTGTAACACACTCGACCGCCTTTCCATATGTTTGGGCACCTTTTCTCCGGACTCATGGATCCACCATGTCCGGGGTTTTAAAGCCATGATTTATTGTCCATGCAATCACCACGCGATATTTTCTCATGTTTTGTCATCACTCACATGATTCCGGAAATTCACTTCCCGGAGGATCACATATCCTAGTGCTAGTCCAGAAGAAGCATGCTTAACTGTGAAATTTTCTCAAGATGTGTGACCGAAAAGATAAGTGGTCGGGAGCGCTATCTCGAAGAGATTTTAAAATCATGATTTGCTGTCTATGCAATCACCACGCGATTTTTTTCATGTTTTGTCCTCACTCACACGATTGTGGAAATTCACTTATTGGAGAGTCACTTATCCTAGTGCTACTCCAAGATAAGCACGCTTAACTGTTAAATTTTCTCAAGATGTATGACCGAAAAAGAAACGTGCTTTGATGACATAGATCGTCAGATCAATCGTTTTCAACTTTCCTCGGACACTACTATCGCTCTTAATTCACTAGTAGTTATGGGGAAAATATAAATTAATTTAAAAAATCAAACTCCTCAAAATTCTCAATTTTCTCCATTTATTCAACACACACACACATAAAAGTAAAACATGCAAACACTCACTACACACTTCTCAAAATACATCTCTCTCTCTCTCTATACACATTTCTTCATCTCTTCTCCCTAAGCTCCATAGGCACTAAACTAAACCTTTCTTTTGACCTACACTTAGAGAGTGAGAGAGATAGACAGTGAGTGGCCTCCAGAGATAAAAAGGGAAGACATCATTGAAGCTCTTTACCTCTTTCTTTAACCTAAAGCATCTCCTCATTTTCAAGCAAAACATGGTTTGGTCTCAGAAACATCTCTCCACAATGCTCTTCTTCTTTTTCTTCTTCTTCCTCTCTTTCTTCTCTCGTCCTTCTCTCTCAACTACGTTTCTTGTGGACGGTGTCTCTGTCTGGAAAACTCCTGTTGTTCATGTCGGCGACTCCATTAGTAAGTATCTTTTTCTGAAAAACAATCCTTTTCATTTTTAGAGATTGAAGCTTAATTAATGGTGATATCTCCTCTGTTTTCTTCTCAAACCTCAACAGTGTTCAGACATAAGTATGGATATGATCTCTACATCTTCAGAAGCAAAGATGCATTCAATGTCTGCAACTTAACTCAAGCCACTCTTCTTACAAAACCTAACTCAACCTCCTTCATGGTAACTCTCTGTTTTTCTCTCACATTGCTTAATTCATTACCAAAAATTGAACTTTTTTGAGAGAAGTTGCTGGAAATTATGAAAATTTCATCTGGGTTTCTTCAGAAATTCATAAAGTTCTGATCTTTACAAAAGCCTCTGTGTTCTTGAGATTGACAAAGAAAAAGCCCCCTTCCTCTGTTTTTTATGTCTAATACACAAAAAGTCATATGTTTATGACAAATTATGAATTTATTTAACAGTGTTACTGTTAAAATTTGAAATTAAATGTTTTTCTGTTCTGACAAAAGATTTTTGAAAAATTTATTAGACTAATAGACTAATAGTTAAATACACAAAGTCATCTGCTCAAGGCTCAACAAGAAGTATTGACTTTTATTAAATCTTTCCTTTTGTCATCTTAAAAATGCTAAATTTCATAACTTAATTTGTTAAATTTCACTTCTAATGATTATTGTTTTATGTGAATTTTGTCTATTAAAACACAGTGGTACCCATCAAGAATAGGTTTCTACTACTTCTCCTTCACAAACAACACATCTCTTCCCAAAACATGCCAACTAAACCAGAAACTTACGGTCCAAGTCATCTTCGCCGCCGCCGCCGCCGCCGCATCACCACCGTCACAACCACCGACGATCGCCCCTGTTCCGGTCTCGGAAGGAGGAGTGGTCTCGTCTTCTCCTTCTTACCCATGGCCATTAGGGCCTAGAGAAGCTTCAGCTTTCTCTCCGGGACCATCTCCGGCAGAGACAACGACGGTGACAGTCCCCGGAAAAGACGGAGTTCCGTTCATCAACAGTAATCCGGCTGTTCCTCTTCCCACCGGAGAAGTCGACACTGCTTCCATTAACCCTTTACCCACTTCTACAAACTCAGCAACACATCAGGTGATGATGATGACAGTAACAATGAAGCTAGTCTTGTGTTGTGTAACCATGTTTCTTCTTCTTCTGTAAAGAGAGTAGTTTTCTTTTGCATAATGGTTAAGTTCTAATCTTGTTCTTTTTTTGGTTTGTGTTTCTCTAATGGTAGTGGTAGGCTCTTGTTTAGAATCTTATTTAGGGCTTTTTAAAAATTTTATTTGGTTGTTTGCATTTTGATAAAATCAGTGTACTATGGTTTCATTATGATTTCTTTTGTGGTCTCCACTCAAATGTCTTAGATTTTTCTTTTGGAACTTGGGTCCCTCACTTGAAAATAAAGCATATAACAATATAAGGTAAAGTTGAACATACTAAATTAACGTTTTCGAGTGATTTATATTAAAAATTGATATTTCAGGTTATTCAAATAAACTTCTTTTTTAAAAAAGTTCTTAAAATTTACTATTATTAAAATAGTGATTTTAAAATGCATAAAAAACTCAATTAAAAATCAAATCCTTTTTGGTGGACGTATTAAATCAATGATTTGAAGCGATTTGTATTAAAATTTGAAATTTCATGTTATTTAAACAATATTTTTCAAAATACTTTTAAAATTCAACTGTTTGTGTAAAGTCCTACATCAGTTATCGCATAAGAGATTTAAGTAATATATAAGTAATATGGTCAATCAACTCATTGCAATTTGATTTTGAGTTGGAATTCCATAATTTAACATGATATCAAAGCATCTTTCGATCGTTGGACCACCCCGTAGATATAGTCTCACAGAAACTCCACGCATCAGATGGTCATCCGTGAGAGGAGGTGTTAAACCGCCTCCAACCCACAATCTGATACGCTCCTCAAAGTTTTAAAAGCATATGATGATTTCCGTGAACAAGATTCTCTCAAGTTTTGGCAATAAAGAAAATAATGAAACACTATTGATTAGAGAAGTTCCCGTTACTTACTTTCCCGTGAGTAGAAGATGACACACACAAGTCAACTAACTAAGAAACAAATGAAAGTAAGTCGACCGTTGTTGAGTAATAATGTCTTGTGTGAGACTTAGTGAAAAAAACCCAACAAATTTCATGTGACTCAATTAATTATTTCTTAAAGGGTACAATGAAAGAATGAAAAAAGAATGAAGCTTATTGTTATTTCATATTGCTCGAAGACAATTATATAAGGTTTATGATCTTTTCACAAACAAATAATTGAAACAAAAGATGAAATTAACAATTATGAGTTTTTAGTTTTGTGTGCTTTAAACATCTTCTTTGATGAACTCAATAATCCAACAATGATAAGCGCGACAAACGAATTTGCAATGTGTGAAACCCGATTCGATGGCTAGTGCTTCAAACTCAGCTCGTGATCTCTCTGTTCCGCCAGAACATTGTGTGAACATCAACATGTCCATGTCAAAGGCAATGTTGGCATTGATGTCACCACTCTCCGCATCATCAGGAGTTACTAGTTCTATGACAACAACTTTACCATTCTTTGGTAGCGATTTCCAACAATTCTTAAGAATTTTCACACAATCTTCGTCGGTCCAATCATGAAGTATACGCTGTAAAACAAATTTACTTTTAATTTTTAGTACAAAGTAATAGCTTACATAAACTTCCAATAAGTAACATATGTGTTAGAGTTGTTGAACTTACTTTCAAGATCATGGCATCTCCGCTTGGGACATCCACAAACATATCACCCGCGACATGTTCCACTTGAGGAATAGAAGGTGCTTGGGCCAACGCGCAAGGAAGATCGAAGTTGATACCTTTAATATTTGGGATATTTAGAAGTAACAACACCAAGAGTGTTACCAACTCCACCTCCCACATCAACCAACACATTCACTCCTTTTAAGCCTTGGTATACTTCAAGAGCCTTCTTGACAACCGCAATGGTGAATTCGGTTTGGTTAAATAGCTTGCTAAATCTCTCGTTTGTGCCCATATAGTCGAAGAGTTTCATGCCACCATGTGCACGGCCAAACGCGTCTCCTCCTTCTAGTACCACATCTTCCAATTGTGCCCTGCGAGATGTATAGATATAGTAAGATTCATTGTGTACTACAAAAGTGAATTCTTGAAGAATTAAAACATCTATGAATAGAAAATTACCAGGTATTGAGGAAGACGCTGTCGAAGTTGACGATGACTTGGGAAGCCAAGGAACCTATTTCTTGAATGTTATCCTTCAAGAAGAACCTACAAATTGGCTCAGCTTTGTAGACTCTCGTGCCCTTACCTTTTGAGACCTTACCACACTTGACCATGGAGTAACTAGCCAGCAGGCGAAGCATATGGTCGGCGCCTCAGGGTTGCTAGGTGTAGTTGGTAGCCGACTAGCTAATTCAAAAGGTGAGAGGTGTTGGATAAGTTTTGATTAACTTAGACAATAAGTTATTCTAGAAGGACTTGGAATAGCAAAATAGGAAAAGTTATTAGACTTAAGATAAAGGAATATCTTAAATCCTAGTTAGATAAGGAGACCTAACTACCTATATATATTAGATGAACTTAATGTAATAGGTTAAGAGATAGCAAGAGCTTGTGTTTAGTTTTTGAGATTAAGTTTTCTAAACATAATAAAGGAAGGATTCTTTATACAAACTTTTGTGTTCTCAACCTTTATTTGGTATCAGAGCTTTAAGGTTATAAGCTTTTGATCCATTCTATTCTCGATTCCTAAGGAAGAAGAAATCGTGAAGCAAGTTTGCGAAAAGGAGATCGCATACCTTGCAGAAGGTTTTCGCTTAACACAAAACAGAGCTTATAAACTCTGTTTTGACACAGTCTAATTCACCACGGGAGATTCAAAGGCATCGATTACTCCTATGGAACCTGTACCTGCTGCTTTTGTTTGTCCGATGTTAAACCCAACAAATTACACCGTATGGAGCATGAGGATGAAGGTTGTTCTTCGTGTTCATAAGGTTTGGGAGACCATCGAACCTGGATCCAGCAACGAGGAGAAAAACGACATCTCCACAACACTTATCTTTCAATCAATTCCTGAAAACTTGATACTTCAAGTGGGTGAACAGGGAGGACCAAAAGAGATTTGGGAAGCCATAAAGTCGAGAAACATGGGAGCAGAACGAGTGAAGGAAGCTCGGCTTCAAACTCTTATGGCTGACTTTGAAAGGTTAAGGATGAAAGATGGAGAGACAATAGATTACTTCGCGGGCAAGCTAGCAGAGTTTGCCTCTAAGTCAGCTGCGTTAGGACAGCCAATCGATGAGCCTAAGATCGTAAAGAAGTTTCTCAATGGTGTACCGAGAAACAAATACATACATCTTATTGCCTCACTTGAGCAGGTCCTTGATCTCAACAAAACAAGTTTTGAAGACATCGTTGGTAGACTTAAGACTTACGAGGAAAGGGTTCAAGATGATTCTCAGGAAACACAAGGAAATCTATTGTTTTCTTCACATTCAAACCGTGATCAGACTTATAAGCCAGAATCTGCGAGAGGAAGAGGCAGAGGCAGGGGTCGCGGGCAAGGCAGAGGCAGAGGGAGAGCTGGTCCGAAAGATAAGAGTAAAGAGAAGAAGGATAGGTCTGAAATAATATGCTTCAAGTGCGATAAACCAGGACATTATGCATCACAATGTCCTGAAAAGAAACAACAACAAGAAATGAACAAAGGAGAAACAGAGGAGGCAAATGAAGCATTATTTATGCATGAGACCATATTCCTTAATGAAGAGAAAATTATTCCTGAGAAATACGAAAGGAGTAGAAGAGAAGAAGGGCTGTGGTATCTAGATAATGGAGCTTCTAATCACATGTCTGGTGAAAAATCGTACTTCTCAGAGATTAATGAAAACATAAGAGGAAGTGTTAAATTTGGCGATGGATCGTGTATAGCAATACACGGCAAAGGATCCATTGTTTTTGAAGGAAGAAACGGGGAGCAGAAGCTTGTAAGAGACATCTACTTTATACCAGACCTACAGAGCAATATACTTAGTTTGGGACAAGCAACTGGACAGGGTTGTGATGTTAGAATGAAGGACAACCCTAAGAGATCCCAATGGGAGGTTATTAGCTAAGGTCATAAGGTCTCAAAACAGACTCTACAAAATCTGCCTAAGAGTGGGGAAACCAGCTTGTCTAAAGGCTAAAATCGTAGAAGAGCCTTGGAAGTGGCATGCTAGGCTTGGTCATGTGAATTTCCACACTCTTAAGTCGATGGAGTCGAACAACGTGGTCATTGGGCTGCCGAAAATTAACACAGAAAAGGAAGTCTGTGAGTCCTGCTTGATTGGAAAACAGACCAGAAACTCTTTCCCTCAAGCCACCATGCTTAGAGCTACGAAAGTTCTAGAGTTGCTCCGTGCAGATCTCTGCGGCCCTATCTCCCCTGCTACACCAGCTCAGAATAGATATATCTTTGTGATCATAGATGATTGCACAAGATATATGTGGTCTATACTCCTAAAGGAAAAGAGCGAGACACTTGAAAAATTTCAACTATTCAAGGAGCTAATTGAAAAAGAAACCGAAAAGAAAATAGGAACTTTAAGAACAGATAGAGGCGGAGAGTTTACTTCAAAAGAGTTCCAAGAATTCTGTGAAAAGAATGGGATTAACAGACATCTCACTGCACCATATACTCCACAGCAAAATGGTGTGGTCAAAAGGAGAAACCGCACATTAATGGAGATGACCCGAAGCATTCTAAAAGCGATGAATGTACCAAACTATTTATGGGGAGAAGCAGTTCGTCATTCAACCTATTTGATCAACCGAGTTCCTACAAGAGCCTTGAAGAATCAAACACCATATGAATGTTTCAAGGACCGAAAGCCAAGCCTAAGTCATCTAAGAATTTTCAGGTGTGTAGCTTATGCTAAAGTTGATTCATCTAAACTAAGGAAACTAGATGATCGATCTTTAGCACTTGTACATCTTGGCATAGAACCTGGTTCAAAAGCCTATAGGTTGTACAATCCTACAACTAGAAGAGTAGTGGTGAGTAGAGATGTTATTTTTAAAGAAGAAGAATGCTGGAATTGGAAGGGAGAAGTTGAACAAACACATAGTGAACCAGGAAGGTTTCGTATGTATTGGGGTACAACTATGGATGATGGATACGGTCCATACGTAACAAATACATCTACTGCTCAAACTGAAGGAGAAGGAGAGCATAACGAACCAGTGTATCAAGAAGATACACACGAACCTGTTCAATCTCCCATCAATGTCACGGCACAACCACATGAAGAAGCAATCCCACATGGTCCAAGAAGATCGAGCCGCGTAACATCTAGACCCGGATATCTAGATGACTACGTACTTATGGCGAATTTAGAGTGTGAAACACTCCTTCTTACGCTGAACAATGAGCCGGCCAGTTTTAAGGAAGCTAGAGAATGCATTCAATGGAGGAATGCATGTTCTAGTGAAATCGATTCGATAAACAAAAACAAGACCTGATTTTTGTTAGACAAACCCGAAGGAGCTAAAGTCATAGGACTTAAATGGGTTTTTAAGTTGAAAAGGAATGCAGATGGCTCGATTAATAAGCATAAAGCTCGACTTGTTGCAAAAGGATATGCACAAGAATCAGGTATAGACTTTGACGAAGTCTTTGCTCCAGTAGCAAGAATGGAAACGGTTCGCTTATTAATCGATATGGCGGCTTCAGAAGGATGGGAAATCCATCACTTAGACGTTAAGACAGCCTTCTTACATGGAGATTTAAACGAAGAAGTCTACGTATCACAACCTGAGGGTTTTGAAAAGAAGGGAGAAGAGCATAAAGTTTTCAAACTCTCAAAGGCTTTATACGGCTTACGTCAAGCACCAAGAGCTTGGAACACAAAACTCGATCAAATACTGAAGAGTCTGAAGTTCGATAGATGCTCTAAGGAATGTGCCGTGTATCGTAAGCAAGAAGGTAATGAGCTTCTACTTCTTGCCATATACGTTGATGATCTCTTTGTTACAGGAAATACGATGAGATCAATCAAGAAGTTCAAGGATGAAATGTCGAGAAAATTTGAAATGTCTGACCTCGGGAAGCTTACTTACTACCATGGTATTGAAGTCAAGCAAAACAAAGAAAGGATAGAGATCAAACAAGAGGCATATGCTTTACGCATTCTGGAAGAAGCAGGAATGGCCGAATGCAATGCTTCATTAATACTGATGGATTTTGGTCTTAGAATCTCAAAAGCGCAAGACGAACCAGAGATCAATGCTACGGAATACCGAAGAAGAATAGGTTGCTTGCGGTACCTCCTCCATACGCGGCCAAACTTGACATTCTCTGTGGGTATTTTGAGTAGATACATGCAATCTCCACGAGAGTCACATGGAAAGGCTCTTAAACAAGTCTTAAGATACTTAAAGGGGACCACGAGTTATGGCTTAGTATATACAAGGAATGGTTCGCAGAAGCTAACAGGTTTTTGTGACAGTAGTCACAATACTGATCCTGATGATGGTAGAAGCACAACTGGACATGTCTTCTACTATGGAGAGACTCCTATTACTTGGTGTTCACAGAAGCAAGAGACAATAGCATTATCTTCTTGTGAGGCAGAATTTATGGCCGCAACAGAAGCAGCCAAACAAGCAATGTGGTTGCAAGAGTTGATTGGTGAGATAACAGGACGTAAGATCGAAAGGACCGTGATCTATGTTGATAACAAGTCGGCCATTGCTCTATCAAAGAACCCAGTCTTTCACCGAAAGAGCAAGCACATACACAAGAGATTTCACTTCATTCGAGAGTGTGTAGAAGCTGGGCAAATCGAGCTAGAGCATATACCCGGAATAGACCAAAGGGCAGACATTTTAACGAAAGCTTTAGCCAGAATCAAGTTCAAAGAAATGAGGGACAAACTTGGTGTTCAAGCTCTCGACAACTCACATGCAAAATTTAGAAGGGAGAATGTTGGATAAGTTTTGATTAACTTAGACAATAAGTTATTCTAGAAGGACTTGGAATAGCAAAATAGGAAAAGTTATTAGACTTAAGATAAAGGAATATCTTAAATCCTAGTTAGATAAGGAGACCTAACTACCTATATATATTAGATGGACTTAATGTAATAGGTTAAGTGATAGCAAGAGCTTGTGTTTAGTTTTTGAGATTAAGTTTTCTAAACATAATAAAGGAAGGATTCTTTATACAAACTTTTGTGTTCTCAATCTTTAAGAAGAACACGGAGGTGGCGTAGAGAGTGTCAAAAACACTGAGCTCAAGGGCGGCTTTGAGAACCATAGGAAAGGCAGCTGCATTGGCAAGTCTTACTGCCATCAAACCCAACTCATTATCATCATCAATAACCACTGGTGTTTTTGGGTTAGAGCTTAAGGTTTCTTCAAAAAGGTATCCCATCTTCCTCTTTTTATCTCTTTCTTTCTTCTCCTTCACGGCACCGTATGTGATCACACTGATCAGAAGCTAGGAGAGAGATCTTAAGAGATATAGAGAGACACTGTGTGTGTATGTTTCTTTGTTTTAGTGTTGATAGGATGATGATTTGATGGATCTTTAGCTTCTGCTTTATGTAGTTAAGCTTAGCCGCCTCTTTCTTTATTTTTGTTAATATAATTTCTTCTTTTTTTTGATAAGATACAATTGTTTCTTTGGCTTGCTGGTCCATTTAGTTGGTTATAGGTAGAAAAAATAAGAGGCACTTGTGATAGCTGAAACAGTCAGCTAAGACGATCATTTTGGTTTTAGTAAAAGTCAACGTTCAAAAGGCCATATTAACTTCTAGTTTCATCACTAAGTGACTATATAAACTATAGTGTATATCTTATTGAAATTCTAAGGAGGTCTATTATTTAATGCAAAATTAAGGGAAATATGTGTTTTGGTGAATCAAATATCTTAGCTGCCAATGTGAGTTTACCATCCCAATTGTCTTTAAGGCTCCATCTTGAATTTTCTTTTCAAGAATTGGTAACAAATTTAAGTTTGGGCATAATATCCGTGATATTTGTTTCGATTGTGTTGATTCGATCCTACAATTCCAAATATATGTAACTTGTAGGGGAAAAAAAAACTAAAATTCAATATCCACTAAAAAATGGAACAAATTATAGATATTAATTTAAGAGTTGGATATCCATCCGCACGAAAATATATGGATGATTGAGTGTATATAAATTATCTAATTATTATCTTTATATACTTTTTCGTCTTAAATATTTCATTATAATTCATAACATAGAGTACATAAAGCCGGCAGAAAACATAAATTTCTCCGGAAACAAAAGTCAAGGGATAACGGATACATCCTCGAATCAAAAGCTTAACGCAAGAGTAACAAAAGCTAGAAACTGTTAAAAGAAAAACACATGATGGATACAATGACCATAAAAGAACTTCTCGGTACAAAATGATGAAGTTGGAGAAATGCTGTTGAATAAACCTAAAACCACAAACGGAAGAAAGTCTACCACAAACAGAAAAGAGTCTATGATAGCTGAAACTATGAATGATTTACCTCCACTCATATAAATAAAATGCAAGTAAAAACCAATGAATAAAAATCAAAATCTACCCGTCTAATCTTCTTCTGAGAAAGTCTAAGGGTGCAAATGGTTGCTATTTTAGAGAAAAAAATTGGAGTAAAATGTGATTTCTTTTATTTTCATCTAAAATTTTACCATTTGACATATTTTGGAAAGAAAATAAATTTCTCTCATATTGGCGTAAGTTAGAGGAAAATGCTTATTTCCTTTGAAAATTATTCCTCTCCTAAATATTAGAGGAATAAATTGAACTCAATTCCTCTTATTTTTATTCCACCAAATTTTTTTCATTCTATTCAATTTATTCTTCTTAGTTACAACCATTTGCACCCTAAATCTAGAACTATCCATCCTCACACAAGGTTAGCCTTACAAGAACATATCAAAAAAGACAACGGGAGAAAATCTATTATCCATCTAAACTATAATGCGATGAAAGGATGCTAATTTATAAATTCAACGACCTAAAAGAGGACTAATCGAAAATATCCTAAACTAAACTAGCATGACTTTACCGACACTTCCACGAGATGAGCGAGAACACAATCAAAACCCTAAAACCATCAATGGTTCCCTCACAATCGAATCCTAAAAAGCATCCACCAAACCGACAAAATCTATCACCTACCAATTATCTCCTACACCCCCACAATACTCCCGACTTGACACCATTGAGGCCAAATCTACTTTAAAAGGATCATGACTACCCAATTTCTCGAGTGAGTCATCACACATCAACGAAACGCCATCGAAAAAGTCCACCGTAGAAGCAAAAAGGGCGATCAGAAGATACAAAGCATGATAAAGAAGAAGTGTTAACACATGAGTCGGTGCCACTGGCGCTGTAGGAGCCACCAGCGCCGGAAAACGAGACTTATAGATTTTAAGTCATCAAATTACTTATAGAAGTATATGAAATTAAGAAATAAAAATAAATGGCACTCTAAAAATGTAGTTTTTTGTTAAATTTTTAATATCTTTTAATTGATTTAAATTTAACAGAATAAATCATTTTCTTTATTTTTGCATCTTTGTTATATTAGGTAAAATGACTTTTTAATTTTGTTTGTATTGAAAAAAGGATTAGATATCCATAAATATTAGCAAATTTTTCGAATAATCGTTTTTGCGAAGTCTGTATTCTTTCAGAGTAAAAACTCTCGCAAAATTAGATATTAGTACAAATCGGAGTACATCACAATTTTTGGAGGGAACCCGTTCCATGTGCACCCCACTAACTGTTGAACATATATAACCTAATCTATCTTATTAAAAGGAAAAACATAGACCTTTTCATGTGTGATTTTTCAAAATGAACACATTTTAGAAATTTCATTAAATGTATTTAATAAATTAAAATAACTCTAATTACTTATTTACATATTATTCTAACAAACATATTAGAATATTCTATTATTCTTCTCACTTAATCACTATCAAAATTGTAAACCATCNAAAATATCAATTTTCAGCAAATTTAAATATAGTTTGTTTTCAAATTTAAAATAAATCCATAACTTTTAAAATAATTATATTAAAATATTATTATTTTCTAAATAAAATTTTTTACAAAAATTCAAAAAATTTTAAAGTGTTAAAATTTAGAAAAATTTATAGAAATTTATAAATAATTTATAGAAACTATAAAAAATTTAGTCATCTAATGTTATTTTAAATACTCTAACAGGTTTTATTTAACGATATTTCGGGTATTGAATATTATCCGAACTGAAACCATACGAGTATCCAAGGAAATCTGAAAGTTCGAAATCTCAAATCTAAACCGAACCCAGAATTCAAAATAACTGAAAATTCTAAAAATTTTGAACATGAACCTGAATCTCGAAATAACCGAAAATTATAAACCCGATACTCGAAAAATCTAAACATGATTAATAATATCTAAAATTATTAAAAAAAACTCGCACGGTTGTGCGGGTCAAAACTCTAGTATAAATTAATTAATATGTCGACCAAGTGATATATATGTGTATCTTAAGTTCACACTTTAATTAATATCATTGATATATAAAGCCAAGCATATATTTTTTGTTCAAATATTCAATTGATCTACGTACATTTTTTTTGGTCATCTAATACAATTATAATACACAGAGAGAAGCATAGCTCCCACTCGAGTTGGACGATTATGACTAAGGAATGGGGCAACAAAAATGTAACATCACAATGTGTCAGGTGTACTATGGCCTCTAAGAGCATCTCCAACAAGCCTTCAAATCCTCAAAGTTTGAGATTTTTGGTATTCCAACAAGCTCTCAAATTCTCAAATTTTGAAGTTTTGAATAGTGAAACCTCAAATTTGAAGTTTCACTATTCAAAACCTCAAAACTATTTACTATTTTGTATTTGGTCCATACAATTATGTTTTTCATAAATAATTGTACTAAACTTACTTTTAAATAATTTAAGTACACTAAAATAAAAACAAAGTTATTAATAGAAAAGATATACTATCACATATAGAAAAATATTCTAAACAAATTTAACACAAATTAAACGTACATAAAAATACATTAAACAAACTTAACAAAAATTGAAACAAATTAAACACACATAACAAAAATACATAAAACAAATTTACCACAAATTAAAACAAATTAAACCCGAATTACATGAACACATAAATATTACGTATATTACAAATTATACCAAAATACTAGTATGAAGGTAAATTGGATCCGGAACCTCTATGTTCACCGAAATATTGTCCATAAATATTCGGAGTAAATGAAGGTGGTTGTTGTTGTTGTTGTTCTTGAGTTCTTTTTTGTATGATTCTCGCGAAAATACGCGATTTCAACAATTTTTAGCTCGTAACTTACAAATAAAAAACAAGGAGACTCACTTATCACTTCGGAATGCGTTGATTGATCACATATGGGAGCATTTCGGAAATAATGTTTGAATAATTTGGTATTTAATATGTAATTCTATATTTTTCTCTTTTTTTAGCAAAAAAAATTGTGTGTTTTATTATTATCTATGTAGTTTACGTTATCATGTAATTTTTATTATGTAATTTTGTGTGTTGTGTAATATATTCAATGTATATTTTCTATTTATTTATAAAGTTTTATCATTTTGAACAACTTTTGTTAATACTAAGGACTATATTGCAAATTAAAAAAAGTTTTAAGAATTTTTTTGAACTAAATCTCAAAATAAGGAGAGATATTGGAGATGCTCTAATTAATTGTCTTTTGAGGAATATCACGAGTTTTGGATTGTCAAACTTTCATTAACTATTATATTGGACTCAATCAGTATATATTTTAAGGTTGATTAGTACAAATGTACAATAACCACAAGCCATCTAAAAATATTAAAATAGCTACATAATAGTCCAAACTACATAATCTCTATATTATTAATTGGAAAATATAATTACAGTTAGTGTCATTGTAGAAAAATACATAAAATAACTCATTAAGGTTAAATTAGAAAACAAATATTTAAAGGAATCACCTCTCCTTTATAAGTGGGACGATCCATTTTTTTCAAACAAACGCAGAATATATTAATTGACAACTACTGATATATGAATTTTTATTAGTCACATTACACGTTTGGACCGATAGTGATTTTTACATACACATATGTAAAAAATGTTCTTTCACTAACACCATATGACATAAAAAGTTATAAGGTTTTTTTACTCATATATTTTATATTTTATTTTGATATCATATAATATTGATAATTAGATTGTATCATAAATTTAAAAATATTATTCAAATGAGTTTTTAAAGTACACGGCTTAATAGCCTTAAAAAAAATCTAAAATACTTAATTTAACTAATCTAATATTATCTTGATACATATACTTTTTTAAATTAAGTTAATACATTACTATTAACATATCTATACTATTATTAAGTATGAAGTCAAAAGCTGACATGACGTTCATACAGAGGTCGTTGTTGACATCGCGTCGCCAGAAATTTTGTCAAAAAATAGAAAAAAATCGGTGAAAAATATGGCGTGCGTGGCGTGACAAGTTCTGAAGCGTTTGTTTTTTATTTTCTTACGTGGCGTCGTCGTATCCATTCATTATTTTCTACCAACCGTTTTTGACCGTTTTACCCCTGCACGGAATTATGTATTTATCTCTTAGAAAAATGTTTTATTTTTCGGCCAATCAAAAGTTGGCTACGCTTCGAGAATCTACGTTTACAATATTTTTGATATTTATCTTTTCTTTTGTCTTTATCTCTTTAATTTTTTATTCGTTGATCTTTAAACCCTAGAAGATCTACTTATATAAATAATTAGTGCTTCTCTTGTATTTTACAACTCAAAATATTTGCTATAGTTTGACATGCGCGATCGCGAGTATTTTTTTAAATTGAATTTTTACATATTCAACTTTTATAAATTTTCTAGGTTTTTTTTGATAAATTTTATAATTTATATAAATATTCATTAAATTGTATATATTGTTAACTAAATTTCTCACCAATATATCACAATGAATATTTTCGGATAACAATAATGGAATAGTCTATTAATTTAAAAGACCTAAATGCCATTAATGAATTTTTTAAGATCAGTTTTGAATGTAATGACACTTTGCGTAATATCTTACCGAATAGTGAGATTATTTTCAATAGGTATTTTTGTTTTAAGAAGATAGATTTTTTGTTGATAAAAAAAAACAAAAACAAAAACAAAATTTGCATGTGGATAACGTTGGAACTGAGACGGAGTCGATGACTTCCCTTGGTTTGTCAAGGGGTGGAAGATTGATTAAGCCATCAATTAAGCACCAAGAAATGAAATGAACGACAGTTCAAGAGAGAGAGAAATGCGGTCGACATGGACGTGGTTCTTGTCACTAGATACTAGCTAGATCATTTCATTTGGTTGGTTGTCTAAACTTTCTTCCTAAGTTAATTCGTAGGTTAGAGGTTTCTATTATCATGAAGATGTTCATGCAAATTTTATCAAACTATAAGGCTAAAATCTTATCTTGTAACTTTTATGCTTTTAATTTGAATATTCTTTAACAAAAAAAATCGTTCATATTAAAATAACTTTACGTATTTGTTGAAAGAAAGGATCTTTTAAAGGAAAAAAGAAAGCTTTTGTGAATTATTTCTTTAGACTCTCATCGATAATAAACTTTAGCTTATAAGCATAGTGTTCTTATAGTAGAAGCAAAGCTATTCTAATCTGTTGACAGCTGGCTATGATTGCAGCTCATTGATTGATCCAAGAATATTGAATCGGTTATGAGTCCCAATCTCTGCATTCGTGACTGTACGACCATTGCTCCCTCTTTCTCTTTGTTTTACACTTGTTTTGTCGTCAAGTGCAAGGCAACTAGAATAAGACCGTTGCTCCTTTTGTCTTGGATGATCTTGTGGCTGGACTTGGACCTTTATTGGCTGGACTTGAGCATTCATGACAGGCTTTGAGGATAGCTTTGTATCGTGACCCATCTTCTCTGTTTTGTGCTCTGCTTCCTCTGCTTTTGTTGTTGTGTTGTGTTTCTTCTCAATCCAAACCATCTTTGTTGTAGATTGATGGTTCTCCTTTACATTTGTCTTATGTTTTAACTGAAATTAGTTGGATCATTTCATTTGGTTGGTTGAATCTAAAAGATAAAGAAAACAAATAAAAAAAGTAATTAAATTGTTGTTTCTGGGACATGAACCTGGATCACATGGACACTAAAAGGGAATACTTGCAACTATACTAAAAATTTTCTAACTAAATTATTTAGATCAAAACTAATTATTTATAAATTAGTTATACAAATATTTAAATTGCTTTAAAAATATAAACAGAATCCTTTTAGTCTTTAACCAAATTATGCATAAGATGAAATATCAAACATAGTTTCGTATGAATATGCGGGTTGAATACGTTAGTTGAATTCAACGAAAAAGTGTTGACTAAAATACAATCTATTTGATTCAAAATAAAACCAAGACAACTAGAATAATTAAAACCATCCACTTTAAACAACTACAATCCTGAATAATCCGACACAATTGAATAACTGAATGTTCACTCTTTTAAATAAATACTATCAAATTTGGTTATATTATAGAAGGCAAGATCCTAATCTGTGGGGATGATAATATAGAAAAAGAATGGGTTTATCGGTTTAACGGTTTTGTTCTTAAAGAAAAAAGTGAAAGATTAATCTTTGACTTTATATTCGGACATCATGTGAATCGATAATTCAATAAATATTAAATCGGTTCTTATTTGACACAGATATTCATTAGCTCGATTAAATCACTATTTTAGTGGTACTGCAATTGTGTTATTTCTTCAAGATTTTATAACCAGTGACGTCCCAAATATTTTGTTTGCTTAGGGCATCATTATTGGTGCCGGTCCCTTGCTTTTTTTTATATTAAAAAAAAAACAACAACAAAAGAGGAAGAGACGTCCTTTAAATAAGAGACGTCCCTTAAATAAGAGACGTCCCTTCCTCTTTTGTTGTTTTTTTTTCGGAGCAGAACAAATTTATTTTCAGATCAGTTTCGGTTCGGTTTTAGTTCCGATTTTTTTTTCCTCGGTTTTTGGATCCGTTTACAATATTTTCGGGTTTCGGATCCGTTTAAAATATCTCGATCCGAACCCAAGATACCTGAAAATATACCTGAAAATACCCAAAAATATCTAAAAATATCCGAAACCGCAAGAACCNGAAACCGCAAGAACCGAACGAAATCGAACGGGTAACCGAAAATATTTTGGGTTTGGATCAGAACAAATTCATTCTCAAATCCGTTTCGGTTCCGTTTCAGATCCGTTTTTTTTGTTTTTTGGTTTTTGGATCCGTTACGGATCCGTTTACGATATTTTCGGGTTTCAGATC